>CAUYUJ010007785.1:0-37500 GCA_963575745.1 Prorocentrum cordatum
CCCTCCTCTCTCCCTCCCCTCTCTCCCTCCCTCCCTCCCTCCCTCCCTCCCTCCCGCTGCGGACACGTCCGCCGGCGCACTTTGATCGGGAGCTGGCGCAATCCCCCAACCACAGGAACGGTGCACCGCTCAGCGGTGGCCGTCCCCCTCCCTCCCTCCCTCCCTCCCTCCCTCCCGCTGCGGACACGTCCGCCGGCGCACTTTGATCGGGAGCTGGCGCAATCCCCCAACCACAGGAACGGTGCACCGCTCAGCGGTGGCCGTCCCAAGGGAAGAGGGGGTGCGCAAGCCAGGGCCTATAGAGCGGCATACAAGGGAGGCCGTGGAACACCTCCAGCCCATCGTAGGTCTCGGTCGTGGGCCGCCGCCGTCAGGAGGGGCACCAGGGGCGTCCGGCGGCCCGCGGGCGGGGGGCGCCCCCGCTCGAGCGCGGGATGGCCGAGTTTGGCCGGGATTCGGCCAACTCCCGCGCTGGCGGCGCGCCTCCCCTCGGGGCGGCCGAGGCCGCGCGGGGGGCCGCGGGCGCGGCGGCGGACGCGCCGCGCGGGGCGCCGCGGAGGCCGCCGAGCCCAGCGCCGCTCTGGGCTGGCGGCCCCCAGCGCTGCTGCGGTGCCCCCAGGGTGGCGCCGCCCTCCGAGGTCCGCCGAGCCGCCCTCGGTGGCGCCGCGCCCCCAAGCGCCAGTCAGCCCCCGCCTCCTCACCAAGTCGCCCCAGCGCGGAGCACCGTCTGCGCCTGGTCGCGCTGGAGTGCCATGGCGACGCGCCTGTAGGCGCGGCGCATCGCCACGGCGCGCTGGTCTGGTGGGCTACGCCGGGAGCCCCATCCTCTGTGGAGCGCGCGCTGTGGAGGCCGCTGTGGAGCGCGCGCAGGAGGGCTACGCCGGCGGGCCCCATCCCCCCGCCGGACTCGAGCGCCAGCGGCACCAGCTCAGGGTGGGGGTAGCGACGGCGCTTCTTGCGCTCGAGCGCGGCCGCCAACCCGCCATCCCGGTCTGCCGCCGCGCGGGCGTCGGAGCCGCGACCCAGCGGGTGGCCGACCGTCACGTCGGCGTGTCTAGTGCGGCCCCCAGGCAAGGCGAAACTGATGTCCAGCCGTGCCTCGACCCCGTCCTGCGCCCACTCTGGCACTACCTGCTCCTCCAGCGGCGCCGCGCCGAGCGCGTCCTCCAGGGCGCTGCTGAAGGCCCGCAGCACTCGCGTGTGCCTCCGCGTGTGCGAAGGCCCCCGCGGGCAGCAGAGGGCATGGACTGCCTGGTTGCTGTGCTGCGCCGCGGCGTCCGGCACCCCGGCCCTCGTGCAGGCGCCGCACGTGGCAGGCATGTTCAGCGACAGGCCGAGGCGAACGTGAAAAGCATCGGCGAACTCGTCGTCTGGCATCCATTCCTCATCCTCGTCGGCCGGCAGCATCCAGGTACCCGCTCCAGGGCCTCCGCCTGCGCGGAGGAGCGCCCGGTCTTCGCGCGGGAGCTCCCCAGGCAGTGCGTCCTTCTCCAGCTCGGCCAGGGCACGCCCAAGGCGACTCTGCTGGTGGGCCTGGGGGTGTGTCAGTCCGAAGCGCACGTCGTCCTGCACAGCCAGCCCTGCTCGCTCCAGCGTCGCCGTCGCCGCGTCCACTCTGGCCGCCAGCCGCGGTGCCCTTGCTCCGAGCCAACGTGCTCGGATTGACGGCCTTCGCCACGGCTGGGAGCGCGTCCACAGCGCTAGCAAGGAGCGCCGCCGGCGCGGTCCGCGTAGCGTCCGGAAGCCCCAAGCCGCCCTCACGCAACGGTAAGCGTGATCAGCGAAGGCGGGAGCGGTCCAGAGGAGCAGAGCGGCCCAGGGCGGCTGCCGCGGCGGCCACTGGGGCGTCCAGCTGCGTCAGGGTTTGCTCTGCTGCCGGCACCGTGCGCATGTGGCAGTTCACATCTGCCGGCACGACCGTGCGGAGGAGGCAGAAGGCCTGGTGCCTGCCCAGCCCTGCCGGCGCCAGTTGCTGTAGGCGGTCGCAGGCGCGTCGGCGCCGATCCAGTAGCCTCTGCCATACCTGGTCCGCCGCCACCATCATGCCCGGGGCGCCCGCGTCGAGGGGCACGCGGAAGACCTCTGGCTGCCGGGCCCGGGCCACCGGGAGCCGCGCCCGCGTGGGCGGCGTCTCGAATGTTGGCTCAGGCGCGCCCTCGGACTTCCAGTAGGTGGTCTTCGACGCGTTCAGCCGGAGTCCCGCCTCGGCGAAAGCCGGCGTCGCCGCTCGCACGGTATCCGGGAAAGCGGCTGGGCGCGCCGCCACATCGACGTCGTCCATGTAGGCGGTGAGCTGCCTGGAGACCCCGCCCGCCTGCAGGTTACCGTCTAGCGCGCGCACCGGGGCGTTGATCCCCAGCGCGAAGAGCAAGGCTGAGAGTGCACCGCCTTGTGGTACCCCGCATCGGACCTGCACCGGGACGTGGGCGCCATCGTCCGTCACCAGCAGGTGCTCCGAATCGGCGGCCAGCAGGCGGCGCACAACCGGCGCCCACACGGGCACCGTCGTGTCGAGGGCGCGCCCCAAGTAGTGCCTGTCCAGCTCGTTGAAGGCGTTGGAAAGGTCCAGGCTGAGCAGGCCCCAGTCTGGGTTGGCCTGCAGGGCAGCCGCTGTCAAGTGCACCACGGTCTCTGCCCCGCCAGGCGCGCCTACCCCATGTTGGAAGGGCGCCGTGTGCGCCCGGATTGTAGGTCCGAGGAGGTTCGCCAGTGCCTTCTGCAGCAGAGCCAGCAAGGTGTTTTGGACTACCACTGCCCGCACCCCGCCTCCAGTCTTCTGCAGCGGGATCAACCGCCCGCGCGCCAAGGCTCGTTGTGCTCCGTGGGGCGCCCGCCCTTCGGCCAGCAACATCGCCAGGGCACAGACCTTGTCCGCCCCTCCGGCGACCTCCAGGAGGGCCCTCCAGTGCTCGTAGCGTGAGCCGCCGAGGCAAGCGGCCACCCTGCGGGGCGTGTGGGCGAGGGCCTTGGCCACTGCTCCTTTCAAGGCACCCGCCAACAGTTCCGGCAGCGGCTCAGGAGCAGGGGCGGGTAGTGCCTGATGGCCCTCCGTGGGGAAGAGAGCTTGGACCCTCCTCGGTACCTCTGGCCCGTGCGCCAACGGCTCCGCTTGGAGGACCCTGGCGGACGCCCGCTTGAGCTCCCCCGCTTCCATGAGCAATCGGATCCGGTTGGCCGTCGTCTCCAGGTCCTCCGCCGCGCCAACTGGGTCCCCTCCGTCCGCGGAAGGCCTGCGTAGCCACTCGTCGTGAAGGGTTCCCAAAGCCCCTTGCCTCGCCAAGTCGATCCTTTCCGCGAGGGTCTGGCGGAGGAGCCGCGCCTTCTTACCGCCGTCGCGCAACTCCGGCTTCCACAGAATAAATCCGTCGAATGCCACAAGGGCTTTCCAGGCCCGCTCCATCTTTCCGTCATCCCCGCCCGCAGTCGCATCCAGAATGTTAGTGACAAGGCGGCCTTAACCGAGGCGAATGAATGCAGCATCGGCCTGGGGATCTCCGAAAGGGTGGACACTGGCACCGTCAGCTCCGCCCACGGAACTTTGTCGAAGTAAGCTGTGCCCTGGACCGTCCCTGCGTCCACCTCCATGCCAGGATTGTGCTCTCCCTGCTCTCCCTGCCCTGGCTCCTCCCCGCCCTCTCGGCCGACGGCTTCCCGCATCTGCTGCTCAAGGTCTGCCGGCAGCTCGGTGACCCCACGCACCTCGCCCCAGCTGCACTCAGGGTGTCTGCACAAGGAGTTCACGTGCCTCAGCCGGGCTCTGGAATTGTAGGCGGGCTGCAGGCGGAGATCGCCCACGGCAATGCGTTGCTCGCAATGCTCCCTCCCTCCCTCCCTCCCTCCCCCCCTCCCTCCCTCCCTCCCCCCCTCCCTCCCTCCCTCCCCTCCCTCCCTCCCTCCCTCCCTCCTCCCTCCTCCTCCCCTCCCTCCTCCTCCTCCTCCCTCCTCCTCCTCCTCCTCCTCCCTCCTCCTCCTCCTCCTCCTCCTCCTCCTCCTCCTCCTCCTCCTCCTCCTCCTCCTCCTCCTCCTCCCCCTTCGAAAGGCTTCTGGGAGGCCCCGCTGCCTGCCGAAGAGGTATGCCCCCTCTGACTGCCCCCCTCGGCGCGCCGCGGAGGGAAGAGGTCTCCCGCACCCAGAAGGATGCAGAAGTACACCCAGAAGCCATGGGGGGTGGGCGAGTGCCATGGTCGTGGCCTGAAGTCGTGCGTGTCCCTCTACAGGGGGATTTTGGACGACTAATTGAAAACATAGCCAGACAACCAACAAATCCCCAGAAATACTAACAACATCATCCCCAGATTAGTGTTTGACTATCTTTGAATATTCCTCCTCTAGAGGGACAGGCCCGACTTAATCGTGGCCCTGGTCGTTGCAATAGGTACAGAACGTGGCCCTGGGCGTTGGAACCTGACTGGGGCAGGGAGGAACGAGATTCGCCCAGGGGCCCACATCGAGGCCAAATGCCTTGGGGGCTCTTTGGGCCTCCTCCGGGGCTGCCCTCGGGGACCCCTCGCGGCCTTGGACCAAACTCCTCATTCGATGTTCTGGTCGCCCTCCTCGCCCTGTGACAGGCCCGGGTGGCGCCGGGGGGGGGGGGCGACCTCTGCGTGCAGAGGGGCGGCCACACCTCCGGGCGCCGCGAAAGACTGCACGCACGCCGCGCCAGGCTTTGCCACCCGTCTGGGCCCCCGAAGGCCTGCGCCTCGGGCCCCGGGGGCCGTCCGACGACGACCCGCGGCGGCGGGAGCTCCCGAGGGCACGCGCCGCGAGCAGGAGCCGCGAGGTCGGAGGCCCAAGCCCTGGCGCGACGAGAGGATCGCGGACTCGCCTGGGCATCGCCCAGCAGCCTGGCCGAACGCCCAGGGCCACCCGAGTCGTGGTGTCGCACCCGGGGAGTCCTTGGAGCACACACGAGGTGTGCAGGACAGGGCTGAACCTGAACGGTGTTGTTCGTTTCCGTTTTGTGTTCGTTGTCCCTGGTTGTGTCTTCAATCCGCCTTTACCGCAACACGAAGTCGAAACGAACACGGCCCACGAAATCGCCCAAACACCGTTCAGGTCCGCCCCTGCTGCAGGACGGCAACTCCAGCACGCGCGGCTGCACCGCAACTGGCCAGGCCACCGCGAGAAGCGCCGTATACGGCTCCGCACCAGCGTCGGCGAGCCTGTGAGCACGCCTGGGCGGCGCAAAAGCCCGGGCGGCACGAGAGGCATGGGGGAGAAGGGCGGCCGGACGGGCTCCAGGGCTCACCGTGCGCTGCCAAGGCCGTTCGTTCGAAGAGTGTGCAGGCTGGCCGTCTATCTTACGAGGTGGCCAATAAACATTCTGAATGCTTCACGCCAGATGAATGAATGGGGCAAGCTCGTGCGAGTTGTCCACGCCAGATGCAGTGGGTGACCTCCTGCTGCGGATGTCCCTGCAAGCTTTGTAAACTGTTGAAGATGCCGATGCATTTCACCCGAACGGCCACTCCCGAATCGACGATGGGCGGCCACGGTCGACCAGCCCACCGATGTCGGCAACCGTGCCGTGAACGTGAGACAAGAGGCTGCTGAAACATGCGTACAGCTTCTCCTGGACGACGGCGAAAACGACGACGACGAGGACGACGACAGAGGTCGGAGGGAAGAAAGAGGCGAGGGGAAATGGCCACGAGGATGGGGGAGGACGACGACGACGACCTCCGAAGCCTCCAGGCGCCCTCGGAGGGAGGCCTCGGCAGGCCCCCAGACGCCGCAGAGAGGGGCGTTGCCAGGACGTCGGGCCTCGATGCTCTCGAGGAGAACGCGCACTCGCGACGCCCTGCGCTCTTCCGACTTGCGAGAGGCATGGCTCTTCTTAGGCCGGGTGTGACCTCACTGGGTCCCATCGATGGCCCGTGGTCTTCCGTGTGGCCCCCCGCGCGGTCTGCCGTATGGCCTCCCGCGGGAGCGCCCGTATGGTCGCCCGCAGGGTCACCCGTGTATGGTCTCCCGTACGGTCTCCTCGCAGTGCTCTCTGGAGGACTCTGTGGTTACGCAACCCTTCCCTCCTGCCGTACTCTCCCAAATAGCCACTTCGATGCTCCAGTGAACTGGTGAGGGTCTTCTACCGCTAGGGGAGGAGTTGGATCGTGGCGCCGGAATTCTTGGCTCTGGGTCAGAAGTCTGCATCAGGACCCGTTCAAGGGTGCGTCCTGGCTCAAGCCGTGGCTACGATTAGGTCGGGCCTATCCCCCTACAGGGGGATTTTGGGCGAAAATTGACCATACGCCCAACAAAAAGACACCCCAAATGCTTAAAAATAATCCAGAAATAGTCCCCAGAGTACTTTGTTGACTATTCTTGAATATTCCTCCTGAAGAGGGACAGGCCCGACTTAAGGCTACGAGGGCGCTGCATGAGGCCCTAAAACGCAAGAAAATCTCGATCCTCGGCTCGAAGGCTCAGGATCCGAGGGCTGAACCTAAACGGTGTTTTTCGTTTGCGTGTTTTTTTCGTTTTCCCTCGCTTTTGTTTTCAATCCGCCGTTACAGCAAAACGAAGTCGAAACGATAACGGCCCACGAAATCGCGAAAAACAACGTTTAGGTCCAGCCCTGCAGGGTCCTGTGTGGCCCCGCGCGCGCCCACGTCGGGGTAGGAGGTGCAGGCAGCGTGGGAACACAACAAGCGGCCGCCAGCGACGACGACGACGCCGACGACGACGCCAGCGACGACGCCGACGACGACGACGCCGACGACGACGCCGACGACGACGACGAGGACGAGGACGAGGACGGACAACGACGGCGATGACGACAACGACATGACGCGCCTCGGTCTGAGGGTTCGGAGGCGGAGGCTTTTCTACCGCATGGGCCCCTGTCTTCGGGCACCCCTACGTAGAGGGAGGGCGGCCGACGCCCGCGTCCCTCTCGCCTCTGCGGCTGGGCCGCGGGGCCACCTGCTTGAAATGCCGTCTGTCACCCTCCCCTCGTCGGGGGGAGAAGGAAGAGCGGATGTCGTGGGCGGAGCCCTTCTCGGCATCCACGGCCGAGCGGGCCTGGCCCCTGGGTCGCGCCCCCTCGGATACGGGGCGTTGTTGTCGCGGATGCCCCGCCCAGAACGTGTCCGTGCGACCGCACTTCCACGGGATCGCGCCCCAGAATCTAGATCGCGCGGGCGTGGATGTGGATACGTTCGCCCCACGTGAAGATGGGGGGTGGGCGCACAAAACCACTCGCACCGTGACTGGTACATACCTTGCATTCGGTGCCCGTTCAGCAAACGCACATGCGAAGTAAATCGAACAAGGCACGGCTGTGCAAAGCACGCACCGTGCCGCTTTTAACAAACGCAAGGTGGGTGGTCGCGGTGCTCCCGAGGGTGATCGGAGTGAACGCGCAGGATGGAGTGGGAGGGAGGGGGGTGAAGAGGGGGAGGGAGCATGGGGGCGCTGGCGAGAGAGCGGTGGAGCACGGGAGGGGCTCGAAGTGTACACCAGGTCGTCCGGTCGGCCAGGGGCTCGGTGCAGAGTGGCCCAGCTCCCCAACCTGCGGGTCGCTGGAGCACGGGCACCGAATCCTGCCGCCGAGCCCGCCGGCGGCTCCAGCCAGACGGCGTGGTGCACGCGTCGAGCCCCTCTGAGAGGGGCGGCGAGGCCTGGGAGGACCGGCGGCGGAGGAGGGCCCGCGCCGCGAGCGCAGGGACCCCGCGCGGCGCCCCTGGACGCCGCGCGCCCCGGGGGGCCCGTCGCCGAGACCGCGAGGCCGGCGCTTCCGGGCGCCCCCCCCCGCGTGGGGGCGAGGGCTCATCGGAGGATGCCCCGCGACCGCAGGAAGGGCTCCTGTGGGCCCAGCGGTCGCCCAGAGGCAGGGCAGGACAGGGCCGAGACACCTAGGAGGAAGAGGAGGCCGGGGCAGAGAAGGGAAGATCAGCAGGGAGGGGGCCAGATGAGCAAGGAGGGCAGTCCATTTCCCAGATGTGCACTGCCAAGAAAATGCCGTGTGCATCAGTCAAGCACGCACACCCCCCGAGCACTGGGCGCGGCCGCGGCGATCGGAGAAGAGGGGCGACATCACAACCACCACCACTGGGGAGGAAGCACCTCCAGCGAGGGGGGTCCGCGCTGCCTCCCCCGAGCTGGGGATGGGGGGACGCCTCGAGCGACGCGGGGCCTCGCCACCAGGAGGACCACCCTGCCCTCCCTGGCGCCTCGCGCTGGTGGCTCTGGGAGTCGCCTCTCCATCTCCCTGCCACGAGCAGGCCCTTGCCGTCGCTTGGACGTCCACTTCCCGTGCACTGATCGGTTCCGTGCGTTTCTTGTTGTTTGCTCGATGGTGCAGGATGGTCCTCGAAGGTCTTCGCCGAGAAAAAATGCACGCGTCCAAGCGATGCCAAAAGTGCTGGGGCGCGGGCCACCTCCGGGCCGCTCCCGGGGCGCCGCGGGATGCCCTCGGAGCGCTTCGCTCGATTTCCCCGCTGCGGCGGGCCAACCGACGGCCACGGTGGGCCCAGGATATTTGGACGCCCGAAATGGGTACGGCAGGTTCGTGTCGTGTCGACCCCGGCGTTGGTTTTTGACACCGCAGGGATCGTTCCACCTTGAACGATCGGCCGCTGCCGCAACGTCCGATCGTTCAACATCGATCGATTCTGGGTCGCCGGCGGCGTTCAACCTTGAACGTCCGCGCTGGGGTCGCCGCTGGTCGACACGACGCAGACCTACCGTACAGAAAAAAAGGGTACAATGCCCACAAACACATGTGGTCCCGAACCAACCGCGGTCGCTGTGGGGCAGGCGGCCTTCTGCCTCGAGTGGGCACAGGCCGCGGCGGCGCGGACAACGAGTCCTGTTTCAAAATGAGCAGGAACTGCTGCTGGGCATTGTGCCCATCCTTTCCGTGCCCATGTCGTTCGTGCCGACAGGAGCAGAGGAGCAGACCTCCGGAACCGAGAGGACCACGGGCATCTGCGGCCCTCGTGGCTGTTGCCGTCGCCCTTCGAAGGGTCTGCTCACTCCTTCCTGGGGGCCAGCTGGCCCTCGGGGTGGCTGCTGGCCGCGGTCCTGCGTCGGGGCGCGCCCGAGGAAGGTCTCCAGGTGTTCCGAGATGCTGCCGACGCCGCCGGGCGCCAGGATGCGCTTGCGGTAGGCCATGCCGTGCTCCTTGGAGAACGGGTCCTTCTCGAAGCGCGAGGCGAACATGTCCGCGGAGAGCACCTCAGCCCAGAGGTAGCCGTAGTAAGCGGCGGAGTACTGGTTCATCAGGTGCCCGAAGTTTCGAAGCATGTTGCAGTCCGAAGGATTATCCATCAACGACACCTCGGGACGCAGGCGGTCCACCAAAGCCTGCAAGCCCTCCGCGTCAGCCGGCGGGCTCTCGCCGTGAATCCGCCACCTTGTCAACGGCATGCTGGGGCGGCTCAGAATGCTGGTCTGTTGTCAAACCGGGTTTCTTTAGTGTGATAAGCCGACCCCCCCCGCTCGCCGCACGTGGGGTCAGAAAATCGCCCTCCCTGAATTGGCTATGTGACGCGCATCGCGCATTTCGGCCTCCAGACGGCTCCAGGAGATCCGACGACCAGTCCAAAACGGCCAAAAGACGCACCCAGATCGCCCAAATGCTGCCCATCGATGTCCCTAATTCTACGAGATCTCCCAAAAAGCCAAAAGAGGTCTGCAGGAAGGCCCTAGGAGGCGAACAAGAACGTTGGACATGTGGCTGGCTTCCGAAAAGCTGTTCGGCCTATGATCGCCTGTCAGAAAGCGCCCGGAAACATCCGAAACGGCTTAAGATTACCCAACGAGCGCCCCGAGACACTCCCACGAGCGCACGTTTCGGCTCCCAGGCGGCTCCAACATGGTCAAAATGAACGCATGCAAACCGCCCCCCGCACCCCCGCATGAGGAACTTTAGACCACCTAGGCCGCGCGCGCGCCCCACCCCCCCTGCGGCAGCTAGCGATTGCCTCGCTTACCGGGTGCCTACACTTACGCACACTCGCCATCATTACAAAACGCTGACATGTCAAATGCATTGTTGTGGGGGCCGGGGTCGGTTTCCAGCTGTTCAAAAAGACAGTCTTCAAACTGCTGCAGGAGGCCGCACGCCGCACGACCACCCGCCGAGCGAACCGCGAAGACCCTCCCAAGATGCCCTAAGAGGCCTCCACTACCGAAAAGAAGCATGGGTTGGCATGGGCTGGCATCATGAGCTGGCACACTACCGAAAAGAAGCCTCGTAGCTTCTACCTCAGTACACAGGACTGATCCACTGACGGATCTTATGTATCCCCCATTAATTGGCATCAAACTCATGCGAAGAAGCATGCTCTCCTCCAAACGAGGCCTCCAGCGAGGCCCTCAGAAGCAACAACATGTGAAACACCTTACAGACATAGTGATTCGTCTGTCGATGCCCTTCGGCTTCAGACCGCCTCGGGAAGCTCAAGAGCACAAAGATAGTCACAAGAGCGCACGGTTCGGCTTCCAGATGGCTTGAAAGCTGCGAAACACCACCCAAAACGACTGCAAGACGCCCCAAGGCAGTCCAACGATGGCTCAACGGGCCCTCACAGTCTCCGAGATCTCCCCCCCAAACAGCTTCCAGACAACGCCCGAAGAGGCCTCCAGCGAGAAGCTCAGAGAAGAAACATGCTTAAAACACGTAAGGTGGATATATATATATATATATATATATATATACTAGAACCACGCGCGCGCTTCGCGCGCGCTTAGGTTCTAGCTAGGAGGCGAGCTTGAGTCAACGAAAGTCGCAGGGAAGGGGGCAGGGGGAAGAAGGCCAGAGAGCGCTGAAGGATACAAATACTGGAACCCTCTTGTGATTTTGTGGGGGGCCTCGTCCGGCCGCTCGCTGGGAGTTTGACGTAGCTTCTCGGGAGCCTCTGAACCTGTCGGGGGCCTCCTGGAAGCAGGTTCGAAGCATTTTGGGGGCCGATTTGGGGCTTCTCGGGGCCTCCTTTGGGCCTCTTGGGGGTCTCCTGGGGCCTCTTGAGGGGCCTCCTTGGGGCCTCCTGGCGGCCTCTTGGGGCGGAAGGCTCGAGCTTGCGGTTCGTGGTCCCCCTCTGGGCCCCCTCTTGGGCCCGTCTTGGGGCCCTCTTGGGCCATCTTGGGCGCCTCTTGGGCCGTCTTGGGGCCCTCTTGGGCTGTCCTGGGGCCCTCTTGGAAGCTTCTTGGGCCGTCTTGGGGCGGTCTTGGAGGCCTCTTGGGCCGTCTTGGACGCGGTGAAAGCCCAAGATGCGAACATGCGAAAATATACGTTTTCCCATAGGAATGGCACGATTTTTGTTTCTTGGACCTCTCTTGGGGTGCCTCTCGGAACGTCTTGGGCTGATTTTGGAAGCCTTTTGGCGCCTCTGGGCGGCGTTTTGGCGCCTCCTGGGATATGTTGGGCCGGAAGCTCGGAATTCGAGGTTGGCTTTCTCCGTCTGGGACCCCTCTCGAAGTCGTCTTGGGGTTCTCTTGGGCCGTCTTGGGGCCGTCCTGAGCCACTCGTGCGCAGCCTTGGAGCGCTCCCGGAGGCCTCCTAGGCCGTCTTGGAGGCCTCTTGGGCCGTCTTGGACGCGGTGAAAGCCCAAGATGCGAACATGCGAAAAATATACGTTTTCCCATAGGAATGGCACGATTTTTGTTTCTTGGACCTCTCTTGGGGTGCCTCTCGGAACGTCTTGGGGTGCTTTTGAGAGCCTTTTGGCGCCTCTTGGCGGCATTTTGGCGCCTCCTGGAGCCTCTTGGGCCGGAAGCTCGGAATTCGAGGTTGGCTTTCTCCGTCTGGGACCCCTCTCGAACTCGTCTTGGGGCTCTCTTCGGCCGTCTTGGGGCCGTCCTGGGCCACTCGTGCGCAGCCTTGGAGCGCTCCCGGAGGCCTCGTAGACCGTCTTGGGCGCCTCTTGGGCCGTCTTGGACGCGGTGAAAGTCCAAGAGGCGAACATGCGAAAAATATACGTTTTCCCATAGGAATGGCACGATTTTTGCTTCTTGGGCCTCTCTTGGGCTGCCTCTCGGAGAGTCTTGGAGGCTTCTGGGACCTTCTTGGTGTCATGACAGGCCTCTTGGAAGGCATCTGGAGATCGGAGCGCGTTCCGAAGCCGCCTGCGAACGATCTTGGACGGCGTCCGGCGGTCCGACGAGCCTCCGGGCCCCCCGGGGACCACATTTGTGGTCGAGGTCCCGGCCCAGGGCCCCCTGACCCGGTGCGCCGTTATATGTATATCTAATCTGCGTGTGTGTGTGTGTGTGTGTGTGTGTGTGTGTGTGTGTGTGTGTGTGTGTGTGGTGTGTGTGTGTGTGTGTGTGTCTCCGAGGCTAGACGGATCCAGACCGCTTCGAATCAGGTTCAGAGAGCCCCTTGATGCCGCCGAAACAGCACAAATCTGCTTCAAGAGAGCCCCCAGATGGCCCTCCCTGAAAACTGCCCGTGAATCTTCGAGCTCTGAAATAGCCCCAAAGCCCACCCAGACGTCCCTCAGATGGCGTAATCGAAGCTGTTTGGGAGAGCTTGACCGACCCATTGCGCCCAAGACAGCCTCGATATTTCCGACGGACCCCAACCAGCCCCACAGGGACTCCCAACAGGCACCCAAGAGAGCACCCAAATTCCCCGAGAGGATCGGAAGAAGTCCTCAACATGCATTCACGATGGAGGAGGCGGAGGGAGGAACAGGAGAAGGAACGAAGAAGGGAACATGAAAACAACGCTGCAGACAAGGACGGATGCGCACTCAAGACCTTCTCCAATTCAGACAGAGCGCTAAACTGGTATGGGTCTTTAACTCAGCCGCATCTTCATCTTCTAGGACCACTGCGACGAGACTGTGCGATTCGAGACCCGCGTTAGTTCAGTATCCAGCCTGAACTTTCGCAGGTCGTCAACTCCACCTCCCCGACCTCCCTCCATCGCCCTTCCTCAGCCCCTCCAGCCCTCAACCATCCACCTCTCCTCGTTCTCGTCCTCCTGGCCGGCTGGGAACGAGATCGAGCATTGGGCCCGTGTGTGTTCAGACCGCCCGCTGAACTGGGGTGGGTTCTCAACTCAGTTTCCTTCCCACTGCGCTGCTGTGCCCACGGATCGTCCAGCGGCCCCCCTCAGGTCCTCAAGAGAGCCCAAGGGGGGCCCCTATAAACCACTAGTGAGCTGCCCTGAGGACGCCAGGATACCTTTAAGCTGGAGCAGCGTGGAGGGCGAGAGGAGAAACAAGCATGAGACATGCTGAAGGGGGAGAAGTCGTCTGCGTACAAGGTGGGGGTTCACAGCCCGCACCTTTTCAAACACAGCCCTCCACTGGAGGGGGTCTTGAAATCAGCCTCTCTCCTGCTGCGCTTTTCTGCGCTGGCGCGGTGGCGGAATGTTTGCCGCAGGCCGCTGGATCGTGAGGTCGAGCAGCCCCAGGTAGAGCTGCCGCAGCATCATCAGACCCTCGTTCACGTTCTTGGCCGCGATCAACTTCTCGATCTGGTCCTGCGGGAGCGGCTCTCCCGTCTCGACGTGCCTGGACAGTCTCTTGAGGACGTCCTTATCGTAGCACCAGTTCTCCAGCATCTGCGACGGCGCCTCCACGAAGTCCCGCGGGCACTTCGCGAGGGTCGTGCCGTTGCCCGGGCCCTCCGCGCAGAGCCTTAAGTCGGGCCTGTCCTCCCACAGGGGATTTTGGGTGAAAGACGAAAAGTAATAAAAGAATGCCCCCAAATGGTCAAGCAATACTAGAAAATCGTCCCCTGACTATTTTTTGCTATTTCTGAATATTCCCCCTGTAGAGGGACAGGCCCGACTGAAGCAGAGCCCGTGCATGATGTGGCCGAACTCATGGAAAAAAGTGACCACGTCGTCATGCCGGAGCAGGGCAGGCTTCCCGTCCGCCGACGGGGCAGGCAGGTTCGTCAGCATGCAGTCGACAGGGGTCTGCCCGCCGTCCTCAGCTCGCCTCCGCTTGAGGATGTGGAAGATGGCCGCGTGCCCGTACTTCCCGTCCCGCGGGTGGAGGTCCAGGTAGAAGTGGCCCTGGCGCGCTCCGGTGGCGGTGTCGTGCACGACAAACAGGCGCACCTCGGGGTGCCAGGTGTCGAACTGCCTGAGCTCGGTGAACTTGAGGCCCAGCAGTTCCTGGTATATCGCCAGCGTGCCCTCCACCACGACGGGGCAGGGGAAATACTTCCGAATAGCCTCGTGGTCCTGAAGGCAACAAGTTACCGATACCGCCGCCTCTCACTTGCCTCCATCGGGGCTTATTCAGCCGAGGCGACGACGGAAGAGTAACGGTATCGATATCTGAGCACCGTTTAACATATCCCTATCTCCATTAGCGTGACCTGGGCCCTACTGGCCGATGTACCCCCCTAGGTCAGGATATGGGGCGTTCCCTTTGATTTTCGAGGGGCCCATGCCCACTGAGCAGGGTTGAGATACCACTGCCCAGTGGGTATGGCGGGAAAGAGAATCCACTGCCCAGTGGGGATGGGGATACGTAGGTGAAACGATGCTGATATCTGTCCCTCCTATGGAAAAAAACAATTCTCGTGTTGGGAGGAAGGGGTTGGGAAGATATAGGACACGACTGTGTAATGACCACCTTCGACATACGCGATAATAGGGATGATCTGATCGTTCCCCCCAGTCCCATTCTCCCACCACAGGTAGGCGGCGTGCACAAGGGGGTACGGGGGAGGGGGGGAAGTTGCTTCTCAGAACGAGGCTGCTTCTTAGAAGGCGCCGACATCTACAGACAAGGCCCGCGCCTTCTGAGAAGCAAGGTTCCTTCTCAGAAGCCTTCCCCCCCCCTACCCCCCCCCCTGCGCGTGGCCAACCGATTATGGCCGTTCTGACTCTGCGGTCCACGCCGTACTCCCGCTTGAGCAGCAGGGAGTTGTAGAAGCCGGTGTCCCAGGCCTCCAGCCGCACGGCGCCCTCCCCCCCAGCGGGCAGCTCCCCGCGCTCAGCGAGGTGCGCGGCCTTCAGCAGCCGCAGGCGCTCCTTGTCCGCCGAAGCGCCCGGCGCTGCCTTGTCCTTGATGCCGCCCAGGAAGCTGTGCACCCTCTCCAGGCGTTGCTTGGTAACGAGGACAGGAGAGGAGGGTACAGCGAGGGGGAGGGCGAGAACGGGAAGGACAAGGAGAGGGAGGACGAGGGGGAGGGCGTGGAGGGGAGCACGAGGAGGAGGGCGAGGAGGGAGAGCGAGGAGGAAGAGGAGGGGGAGGGGGAGGGGGAGGAGGAGGAGGAGGAGGAGGAGGAGGAGGAGGAGGAGGAGGAGAAGGAGGAGGGCGAGAAGGGGAGGGACGAGGAGGACGAATATTGCCAGCCGGGAGCTTTGGATTAAGGGGGGTGCAGTATTACAGTCGAAACGTGTATAAGGACGGGTGGTAAGGACGCGAGACCCTTGAGGGCCGAAATTGTACTTGTTGGGCGGCGGGAGACCAGCGAAAACGGCAAAGGACGGGCCGCAGAGGCAAGGACACAAGGGTAATTACCTTATGTTGCATCATCGGGGGACCTTGTCTGTCCCGTCGCGGCCATATCCGCGTCGAATCCGCGTCGAATCTATGTCGGACTCATCGGGTCTGTGTCGAATCCGTGCCGAATCCACGCAAAATCGGCGTCAAGTCCGCATCGAGCCCACGTCTGGCACAAGAAAAGACACCGATTTGGGGGACAGGCGAGGTCCCCCGAAGACGCACCGTACGTAAAGCACCCTAGATGAAGGCGCTCGTCCTTCCTGGGCGCGTTGACTAGAAAGGCCCCCTGCGGTCAGGGGGGCGATCCATGGGGGGGGGGTGAAGCAAAGTGCCCCTCCCGTGCACCTTCGAGGCCCACAGGGGGGGGGGGCCTCTCCTGGAGCCCCGTATCCCATCGCCCTCCTCCTCCTCCTCCTTTTCCTCCTCCTCCTCCTCCTTTTCCTCCTCCTCCTCCATTTCCTCCTCCCTCCCTCCCTCCCTTTTCCGTCCTCCTCCCTCCCTCCCTCCCTCCCTCCCTCCCTCCCTCTCGTCCTCCTCGTCCTCCTCGTCCTCCCTCCCTCTGCCTCCCTCGCTGCCCCTCCTGGAGAGCTCCGCCCCCGCCCCCACTGCGAAAAAACACGCCCGACCTCGTCGGGGGAATCCAATGTTAGGTCGGGCATGGCCTCCTCTCCTGCAGACGAGTTTTTGGGCGCAAAGAAGGACATCGTCAAGAAATACTCAAACATACTCAAGCATAGTAGAAAAATCGTCCCCGTACCATTCTTCACTATCCTTGAACCTTCCTCCTGTAGAGAGAGGGACATGCCCGCCTTGAATCTACTGACCCAGGTCGATGCAGACCGAGGTCAGTCAGGCCCTGCAGGATCCTGCACCCAAGCCCGGGTCGATGCACCCCGTGCTCTGCAGAATTCCTGCAAGATCAGGCGCTCCGACTGACTCCCGCTTGCATGGACCCCGTCTCTTGAGCCCCTGACCTCTCGGGCGATCCGGACATCCGGGAGCTCGTGACAAAGTGCGCCCAGGAGGGGTAGCCCAGGATGGCGGCGCTGCGCTTCCGCAGCTGGATGCCCTGTGCCACCAGGTCGAGGTTGTTCCCGTACGCCGTGTCCCTAGCAATGGTGATCTCCCGGCGTGTGGCGGCGCAGGCGCAGTTCTGGAGCACCGGCAGGACGTCGGGGTACTTGAGCGTCAGGACCACCTTCGCGCGGAGCGGAGGCAATACGTGGGAGGCGCGGGAGAGAAGCAAGACAGCAGGAAAGAAGGATGACGAGCGAGGTGCGCAAGGCAAACAAAAGAACAGAGCACTTTGGACGCGGGAAATCATCGGTTTGAGAACACTGCTTTGCACGACCAACCTGCGTCGATCACGATGGCATCCAGAAGGCCTCAATACGGCCGACGGGCCACGCCTCTATGCTGTCCAGGAGGCCCCGCCATCATCTCCAAGACGGGTCCAATAAGCCCCAAGAGCGCCAAACGACGGCACAGCAGCCCAATCAGTGCTCCAAGATGGCCCTAAGGCACAGACAGTAATCCACAAAAAAATGCACGACGGACTCAAGACAACCCCACGAAAGGTTCCCGAGGGCCACTCCCCGACAGGCCCATCAGAGGCTGGAAACTATTCTCTCAAACGCCTCAGCATTATCACAGCATCACTCTTCCTTCGGGGAGACGCGATAAGACTCGGCTACGGGGGGGCTCGGGTTGGCCTCACGGGGCCATCATGGAAATGACGAGACCCAATCTGAAATTTGACGTGAGCTAGCTCCCGCTGCAAGCATCCCACGAAAACCGGGCCGTCAAAATCAAGCACGCGCTCGACAAACAAAAACGTCGGCAAATCCGAGATCCGGCTTACTCGAGTCTTACGTTTCCCCGATTCTTGATCAGGAGACCAATCCAGACGTACAAAGTCCAGAATTTTTCAATATGCGGTCCCTGAAGTCCCGACCCTTTCCCCCGAACCGGTTTCTCCTTCTGAATCGTTGTTTGATAGTCTCGGAGCCCGGCGAGGGCCCCGAGAGGACGAAAACGGCGAAAACCCTCCCGTCCAGATTGTTTCACGAACCGAGCATGTCTGGGAAGCGAACCTTCGTACTCTGTGTCCCTCAATAGCTTTGGGGGTACCTGTAGTCCGGGGGGGGGTACCTATAGTCCGGGGGGGGTACTTGTAGTCCGGGGAGGGGTACCGGTAGTCCGGGGGGGGGGACTTGTAGTCCGGGGGGGTAGCCGGGGGGGGGTTACTGTAGTCCGGGGGGGCGCGCACTGGGGGTACTTGTAGTCCGGGGGGGGGGGGGGGGCATATGGTCATGCCTCAAAGCACGCGTGGTTATGGTCATGCCTCAAAGCACGCGTGGTTCCACGCACGCGGGTGTTTAGTACTTACGCGCGCGGGGCCTCACGCGCATCGTTGCACACGACACGTCCGCGCGCACGCGCGCATGCACGCACAGACCCACACGCACGCGCGCACGCGCGCACGCAACCGCACACACACGCTGGCCCAACGATGGCAAATTTCTTAGCACGCCTAAGAGGAAAAAGTGCGGACGCATCTTGGCGGGCCGCTTTGGCTTCCAGAAACTACGTAGCGAACGCGGGGGGGCTGGTAGTTCCGGGGGCTAGGGGGGTACCTGTAGTCCGGGGGGGGGTACCCAGAGGGACAAAACGACCAAAATCGTAGTAACCGGCTAAAATATTAGAAACTACTAACTTATATTAAAAAAAACGCGCTTCAGATTTAGAAGTTTTCCCTATCCACATATAACATAAGAGTTACTAAAATGAGGCCTTCGGCGGGTAGGAGCAGCAGGCAGGGAGGAGCGGGGATGATGGGGAAGGACGGGGGCGTCCTCGCGATTCTGCCGTTCGGTGAATTTCGGAAGCGATCGAAGGGACGTCTGGGGGCGATCCTGGGGCCGTATCGTGGTGCTGTGGTGCCGTAGTGCTGCACCGCATGCCGTGTCGCGGTGCCGCGGTGTCGAAGTCATGGGCAAGCCAGTCTGCGCGGGGCGTGCCCCTCGTCCTGCCGACCCTCAAGGGCCACGCCCAGGGGCTCCGCCGCCGCGCGCGCCGCGTGGGAGCCCCACGCGGCGCTGGGGCCCGCGCGGCGCGGGGAGCTGCGCGGCGATGGCCCTGACAATCCACGGCGTGAAGGCCGTGGACTGCGCCGCTGGAGTCGCCGAGCGAGAGCTGGACGTGGTGGGCACGGGGTTCCAAGCTGGATGAGTGGGAGGTGGAGGAGGAGGGGGAGGAAGGAGGAGGAGGAGGAGGCCCTCAGTGCGCGAGATCTCCAGGAGATCTCGCGCACTGGAGGTGTCGGCCCGCAGCGCGCTGCTGTTTTTGCTGTGCTGGGTTTTGGCGTGAACGTCCTTATGTTTTCTTGCGCTTGCGTCCGGACAATTTCAGTGTTCTGCAGTTTGGGGCGTTTCCTTTCTGTCATCCCGATTTCCTCTAAAGGGTGAGGTTGGGGTAGGAGGAGGCGTAGGAGGAGGAGGAGGGAGGAGGAGGAGGAGGAGGATGAGGAGAGGAGGAGGAGGAGGAGGAGTGGGGAGGGGAAGGGGGAGGAGGGGGAGGGGGAGGGGGGGAGGAGGAGAAGGAGGAGGAGGAGGAGGCCTCCAGTTGGCTTCTTGGGTCCATGTGAGGGCTCCTAGGCTCTAGGAGGTGCCCGCGATTTGGGAGCCTTTCGGACCCGTCACGGAGCCCCTCGCGGCGCTCTCTGGAGGCCCCAGGACGCCCCAAGAGGGTTTTCTTCTCACCCCCGAGAGGTGGAGATCATGTCGGGGAGCGAGAACATGACGTTCATGGCAGGGGTCATGGGCCTCCACGCCACAGGCTTCGACGTCGGCCAGCGCTCGACGGAGGACATCCTGCAGCTGAAGGGGTGGCACGTTGCCGTCTGGTGACCCGCTGCGCGTGGATGATGATGATGAGGAGGAGGAGGAGAAGGAGGAGGAGAAGGAAGGAGAAGGAGGAGGAGCAGGAGGAGGAGGAATTGGAGGAGGAGGAGGAAGACGTTGAGGATGAGGGGGAGGGAGAGAGGGGCGGGGGAGGTTGAAAGGGGAGGGAGAGCTGGGGGATGGGCTGGGAGTGGAGGGGGGGAGGAGTGGGCGGGGCCAGAGCGCTGGCTCCCGAGGTACGTGCTGAGCCTGAAGAAGAACGGCCTGTTGTGGATTAGCCTCGACACGTGGAGGACCATAGTTTCTGTAGTTTTTCTGTTTCCTGTAATGTGCCTGTCGCTCGCTCGCCCCTTCCGCCTCCCCCTAATGGATCTGTCCCCCCGCTTCCCCCTATCCCCCCACTTACCTTCCCTGTCGCCCCCTCTACCGCCCCGCCATCCACTCTCGCTCCCGTGCTACCGCCAGGACTGGCGACGACCACGACGCGTCCGAGCCCTGGGCAAAGCCGACGCCAGAGCAGGACGCTGCTTGCCAGGGGGGGCGTCAGATCCTCGTCCCCACCTAGTCCACAACTATCGTCATCATGTTCGTTCTCCTTCTCCGCTCATCTCCCTCTTTCTCCATCTCCTCTCATCTCCTGTCACGTTTCTGTTCTGTAGCGTTTATGTCACGTTTCTGTTTTCTGTCACGTTTATGTTGCGTTTGCGTTTCCTGTCACGTGTCTGTGTTCTGCAGCGCGTCTGTCACGCTTATGTTTTCTATCACGCGGCAGCGCCATTTGATGAGGAGGGGGAGGAGGAGGAGGACGGGTGAAGGAAGGGCAGGGAGGCGGGGAGAGGAGAATGAGGGGAGATGAAGAAAGAGGGAGGTGAAGACGAGAGTAGGGAGGAAACGCAAACGCAACAGAAACGCGACAGAAAACAGAAACGTGACAGAAACGCTACAGAAAACAAAAACGCTACAGGAAACGCAAACGCAACAGAAACGCGACAGAAAACAGAAACGCTACATAAAAAACAAACAACATACACATTGAACAAATATCTGGATGTTCAGTCCCTTCCAAAGCTCTGGATGTTCTGGAGTATCTAACCGCGCGAGCTCGGGGAATATAGAAACGCGACAGAAAACAGAAACGTTGCAGAAAACAGAAACGCGACAGAAACGCCACACAAAACAAAAACGTTACAGGAAACGCAAATGCAACAGCAACGCGACAGAAAACAGAAACACTACATAAAAACAAGCAACATAAACATTCTAAAAATATCTGGAAGTTCAGTCCCTTCCAAAACTCCGGATGTTCTGGGGTCTCTAACCGCCCGAGCTCGGGGAAGACAGAAACGCGACAGAAAACGGAAACGCGACAGAAAACAGAAACGTGACAGTATATATTTTCCGTAGTCATTTTGGCTTTCAGGTTGAGTCGGCGCGTAGCAACGATGAGCAAGCGCACTCGCCATGCGAACTGGAAGCCAACGCATGGCGAGGACCCTTCCAAGTTCATAGGGCGCGCGCTTGAGGGCACGCTGGCATACGTCGCGGATCGAGGGCTCTATCCGTCCAGAGACATGAAAAAGGGGGTGGTCGTCAGCTACATTAGCGCTGTCGCGGGGTCGCTCCTCGAGCTCGTGAAGATCGATCCTCGCGGCGGCATCTTCAGCCAGCTGGGCGTGACCTTGACCGTCCGCGCAGTCGTCGCGGAGCAGCCAGCCGTCGGCGGGAAGATCAGGAAGATGGCGCTCGACTTCAACAAGACGTTCGAGAAGACGGCAGAGCTCGCGGGCTACAGCTTCAGGGCAATGTTGTCTCACACTCGGATCAAGTTCGCGCAGTGGAACCTTCTGATCGCTAAGAACGGCCGCCATGCGATGGAGGCGTCCGAGACCTACTCTCACCCGCCCGCCCTCAGGGACATCTACGTGGTCATGGAACGCCTCGCCCCTCGCAGCATCCTCGGCGAGTACGCGGCCGCGCTGGCGGGGCCGGCGCCCGCGCCTGCGCGGGCGCTCTCTGCGTGCCCGCTCCGCGCTTTCAGGGCGCAGCCGACGGTGCCCATCGGCATGGTCGAGCCAGCGCCCGTGGACTTCGATGATGACGCGATGCTCCAGCATCCGCTCGCCCTTGAGGATTCCGACGACGTGGACGTGCTCGGCCCCGAGGACCCGTTGCCGCTGGGGCCTCCCGCATCGACGCCCCCGCGACCGAGCCGAGGCGGCGACGTCGATTCGGCGTTGGGCGTGCTTGCGTTCGAGCCCCCAGAGCCCAGCGCCGCCCTCGACCGCGTGATCTTAGATCTCTGTTCGCCAGGGACACCCGTCGCAGGTGCACTGGTGAACTTGCGCTCGCAGTCGCCCGCTTGCGCGGCCGACGAGGAGATGGCGGCGATAGATACATACCTGGAGAAGGGCGTGGTCAAACGCAGGCTCGCTGACGGCTCGGTCCGCCCCCCGATTAAACAGAGCCGCGGCGCAGGGGGCGTCGTCGTCGCGAACTGGGGCGGCGGCGACGAGGAGGAAACGCCCCACCCGAACAGCAGGCTCGATGAGACTGGGGACCTCATGCCGCCAAAGAAGTTCCCCAGCCCAGCCGATGACGAATATCAGGAGGAGGATGAGGAGGGGGGGGCCCTCGTCGTCGACGCGGGCCCCGAGAAGATCGAGAAGAAGGTGGGCAAGGGCAAAGGCAATGCCAAATGCGAAGCCAAGGGGGGGGGGGGGGGGGGGGGGGGGCAAGGGAAAAGCTAAGGCCAGGGCGAAGGCTAAGGCTGCAGCTCCGAGGCCGACCCCTCCGCTGACGCTCAAGAAGAGGCCGTCGCACAGGGGCGGCTCGAGCGTCGCCATATGCACCAAGGCCCACGACAAGAAGCAGGTGCTGGAGGTGGGCCCGAGCGAGGCGGACAGGCCGTCAGACGTGATCGACCAGGCCATCAGCGAGGTGAATGAGTTCGTGGAAGTCGAGCTCGGCAGGGGCGTCGACTCAGTGGGGCAGCTGAGTGATGCACAGCTGGCCGACATTCGCGCCCGTCTCAGGGCGGCGAAGTGCAGGCTCTGCACTTAGCCGCGGCTAGGCCGGGCGCGACAGAAAACAGTAACGCGACAGAAAACAAAACGAGCGACATAACATATAAACTCTAAGAGAAAACGAGATACGGAACACACAAACCAAACTACGCAGACATGTTACATAAAACAAAAACGCCACAGAAAACGTAAGTTACATGACATTGACACGCAATCAGCACACATGCACACATCTGCAACGACCCATCATCGTGCGTAGCCTCCAGCTCCGCGCCCCCCCCCCCCCATCCCCTCTCCCTCCTGCCCCCCCCTTTGCCCCCTCCTCCCCCGCATCCCCCCTCCCCCTCTAGGGTTCGGGGCCCTGTGGGATCAGCGGGGGCGCCCCGAACCCCGAAGCCTCGAGGCAGTCCGGGTTGGTCTGTCGCCTCCCCGAAAGGCAGGAAGGGCGATTCGGGGGAGGCGGGAGGGCTGGGCATGGGGACGGGGGGAGGGGGGGCGAGGGCGATGGGGGGCGGGGAAGAGAGAGGGCGCGCAGGAGGAGGGGGCACAGCCAACGCGCCTAGTAAGGGCGCGCGTCTTCCCCTAGGGTACCCTTGCGCCCTTGCCTCCGCAGCCCGTCCTTCGCCGTTTCTGCGGCCCGTCCTTAGCCGCCCGACTTCGGTTGCGCCCCTACCACCAATCCTAAACGCACGTTTTCACGGTAAGGGGCAACATTGCATGGGGGCCGAGGCGGGGGGTGGAGCAACGCCCGCGCTAGGAGAAGTTCGGGGAGTGCGTCGTGCACCTAGCGCGGGTCGGCGCGAAGCGGGGCGCGCACGCGGCGGTGGAGACGCCGTCCAACAGCAGCTCCTGGAAATACAGTTTATGGCTGATGGGCAGCGAAGACCCCTACAAACGCCTCATTCCCTCATTGCCCTGCCCTCCTCCTCCTCCTCCTCCTCCTCCTCCTCCTCCTCCTCCCCCTCCCCCTCCTCCTCCTCCTCCCCCCCCCTTCCCCCCGTCCGCCTGCTCCTTCTCCTCGCCCTCCCCCTCCTCCTCATCTCCCAATTTCATCATCACTCCCTCCCCGTCCTCCCCTCCTCCCCCTCCTCCTCCTCCTCCTCCCCCTCCTCCTCCTCATTCTCCCAGCATCATCCCCCCTCTGCCTCATTCCCCTTGCATGCTGATTGTCGCGCGCCCCCATGCCCCCAGGCTGTCGCTCATGGCGCAGGGCCCCTGGTGGGCCACCGAGGACTACATGGAGCGCCACGCGGAACAGCGCGGATGGGGCGAACGCGGAGGAAGATGGTGAGGAAGTGTGATGGGGGGATTGACAAATAGGAAGAGGATCGGATGCGGGGGGGGGGGTGGGGGGGGGGGGGGGGGGGGGGGGCGAGGGGGGGGGGGAGGGGGGGGGGGGGGGGGGGGGGGGGGAATAGGAGGGGGATAATGATACGTACATGAAATTAGCCACCAGGGTGGCCCGATCTGGGCCCGTGCGCAAATCCTCGGATAGCCTGCTTCGGGGGGCCCAGCCGAAGCTAACTCGGAACCTCGGCCTGACATCGGGGCGCCGAGCTCTCCCCTCCGCCCGGTCGCATCCCTCAGGACCCCGTGGAGAAGCGCGACCCGAGGAACACGCCGATGGAGCCGCTGCGCCTCGCCAGCAGTGCGTGGTGGGTCGCCCTCATCGTAGGCGAGCGCCCCGTCGCCCGCGCGCGGACTGGCGACGTGTCCAATGCCTACCCGCTTAGGTCCTAGGGCATCTCGAAAAGCTGCCGATGCCCCGCCAACTACTACCCCCTCCTCCCTCCGCCCCCCCCCCTCTTCCTCCCTCCTTCCTCCTCCTCCTCCTCCTCCTCCTCCTGCCTCCTCCTCCTCCTCCTCCTCCTCCTCCCTCCTCTCCTCCTCTTCCTCCTCCTCCTCCTCCTCCCCCCCCCCCCCCCCCCTCCCCCACCCCCCTCAACTTGGCCCCCCGCCCCCGAAGGCGGGGGGCAAGGGTGGGGCCCAAGACCCGCCATCCCAGAGCGGGCACAGGAGGGTCCCAATGCGGCTCCAGGAACACCGTCATCAGCCGCATCGTAGAGGCCCCATGAGGGCCCCAAGAGGGCCCCAAGAAGGCTCCAATACGGCTCCAAGAGGGCCCCAGGGTGCTCCAAGAGGGTACAACAAAACATATATATATATATATATACACATTATCCCAGTGCGACCCTACCTAGGAGTTGGAACCCCTAGGAAAGCAGCATTAGTAGTGACAGTAACGCTAAGCTAAAGCTAAGCTAAAGCAAAGCTGAAGCTAAGCTATAGCTAAGCCACAGCTAAGCTAAAGCTTAGCTAAAGCTAAGCTAAAGCTAAAGCTAAAGCTAAAGCTAAGCTAAAGCTAAGCTGAAGCTGAGCTAAAGCTGAGCTAAAGCTACTACAGCTAAGCTACAGCTAAGCTAAAGCCAAGCTAAAGCTAAGCTAAAGCTAAAGCTAAAGCTAAGCTACAGCTAAGCTACAGCTAAGCTAAAGCTAAGCTAAAGCTAAGCTAAAGCTAAGCTAAGGCTAAGCTAGACGCTAAGCGAAAAGCTAAGCGAAACGCTAAGCTAAAGCTAAGCTACAGCTAAGCTAAAGCTAAGCTAAGGCTAAGCTAAAGCTAAAGCTAAAGCTAAAGCTGAAGCTAAAACTAAAACTCCCAGGGGACTGGGGGGAACCGCTCCCGGGGGACTGGGGGGAACCGCCCGGGGCGTGTTCCACTGCCCGGCCCCTGTAAGCTAAGAGAGTACGAACCCTTCTAGGCAGAGCCCGGGTAGGGAATATATAGATGGGGATATAAAATGCCCAACGCTTAATCAGTTGCTGTTGAATTGTTGCTGTTGTTGTTTTGCCCCCTTGGAGCCCCCCGGAGCCCTCAAGAGGCCCCAAGGAGCCCCAAGAGTGCTCCAAGAGGCTCCAAGAAAGCACCAGGAGGGCCCCAAGAGGGCTCCAAGACTGCTCCAAGAGAGCCCCAAGACGGCCCCAGGGGGGGGCCCGAGATGGACAGAGAGCAAAGTGCCGCGGCATCTTGCTTTTCGCCACAGTCGCCCAGCGCGCGGTGCCGCCCCCGTCGCGCTGGTCGCGACCGCGATGTCCTACGGGCTCAAGTGGCAGATGTCAGACGACGCCAAGATGCGCCACGTGGTCGATGCCGACGACGCTCGCCCAGAGCCCGAGGCTGCCGAGGCTCGCGCAGAGCCCGAGGCTGCCGAGGCTCGCGCAGAGCCCGAGGACGCCGACGCGATGGGCGACGGCGCAGATCCGTGCTCAGAGTCAGGCGCAGATGCTGCTGAGGAGGGCGACGCTGATGCTGACGCGCTCATTCTGCCCGAGAAGCTCGAGAACTTGAGCAGCCCTGAGGTCGAGGAGTTTTCGCAGGATTTGGACGGCCTGCAGTTCGGGAAAAACTTATCGGACGAGGAGGCCAGGAAGGCACTGGAGTCGCTCGAAGACCAGTTCGGCTGCAGCAGGCCAGGGGCCCAGCGTCTTCGGGGCGGCGCGGAGCTCGCGCGCCTCACGCAGGACCCCGAGGCGCTGAGGCGGTACAAGCAGGAGAAGAATGGCGAGCAGATGGCGCGCGCTCTCGCGCAGGGGGGGCCCGTCTCTGTGAAGGAGAGCCCCCCGAAGCGCGGCCTGAAGCGGGCGGCGTCCGACGCCTAGAGCTCTGCCTACAGGAACCCGTTCCCTGCCTTCAGGCGCCCCGAGGATCCTGGCGAGACGCTCGAGGAGGTTCTAAGCCTCGGCGGACGAAGTTGCCGCTATTGTGAATGTGACTTCGACACTTCGTCCAGCTCGAGGTAAATGTGGAACCTCCCATATCATTTCTCCTCCATCCCCAAGCCGCCTCGCCGCCTAAGTCCGGAACTTCCGGAGCCTCCGGGACCTCCTGAGTTCTGTGGCGGATTGAAAACGAACCAGATGTTCTGCAATAGTTCTGTAATTTTTCTGTGCCTGTTTCCTGTATCTTTCTGTAGCCTGTAAGTGTAGCTCACTCTCAGGCGAAATGCACCACTACAGAAAACAAGCAAATTACAGAAAACAGAAACAGAAAGCGGGTCCGACGCGCCGCTGGTCAAGCGCCACAAGATTGACGGCAAGCAGCCAGCGACACCTGCCCCCGTGTCGCGCAAGAGCGGGGACGCGCCGCCCGTGGACCAGCCCGGGAAGGCAGGGGGGATCAAGGGCAAGGGCAAGGGCAAGAAGGGCAAGGGCCAGGACGCCGTCATCCAGCCGTCGCCTGTCAAGCTCGAGCCCAAGTCGGAGGCCGAGGGGTCAGCCTCGGCGCCGCCGCTGGCGACGCCCGTGGAGCCGCTGCCAGAGGCGGCGGCCGAGGCGCCAGCTGAGGCGGCGACCGTCGCCGCAGGCCCAGCGTCGGGAACAGCGGCGAAAGGCCGCCCCAGCTGCGCCGAAGCCCGCCCCGGCGCAGCCGAGCGACGAGCGGGCGGCGCTGAGCCAGGGGAAGATGCCGAAGGGGGCGCAGGCAGCTTTGGATCACCTCAGGGAGAACGACTACGACATCTCCAAGATGAGCCAGCAGGACCTCCTGACCGCCCTCCCCGCCGACATGCTCAAGCGCGCCTTCGCTGGCATGAACTACAAGCTCACCGCGCAGGCGCCAACGATATACCGCAGGCGCAGCACCGCCGCTCGGTCGTTTGGGGCTTGAGCCAAACGGTGAACGTCGACCTCCTCCTCCTGCTCCTCCTTTTCTTCCCCCCCCCCCCCCCTCCTCCTGGGAGGTCATGTTTCACAAAGTTTTTGCAAGCCGATGCCGTCGGCGCACCTCTTCTAGTTCCCCTGTCACAGGTCCCCCCCCCCCCCCACGCGCCCTGGAGCACCTGTGGGGGGGAGGTCCGATGGGGCCGATTCCGATTCCCCGTCGCCCTCGTCGTCTGATGGCTCGTCGTCGTAGTCGGCCTCCACCTCCGTCCGCCAGGTCGGACGCAGAGAAGCGCCAGTTGCTGTTGCGCCTCGCCGTCGACCCCTCGAGTGGCGGCGGCGAGGGCGGGGCGACTGTTGAGGTCACTCGCCTCATTCCCTTCATTTTTCTTCCCCCCTCACTTCCCCCCCCCTCCTCCGAGTCCCCCATCCCCCCCATCGCCCTGATCCTTCTCCTTCTTCTTCTCCTCCTCTTCCTCCTCCCCCTCCTCCTCCCCCATCCTCCTCCTCCCCCTCCTCCTTCTCCTCCTCCTCCTCCTCTTCGCCCCCCTCCTTAATTTCCACCCTTCGAGCCTGGTCAACCACGGCGCGAAGAACGACGAAATCGAGATTTGGGCCACGGAGGCGCAGATGGCGGGCCCGCTGCGCGCGGGCTGCCCAGAGCGCGCGGCAACGCGGGCGAAAGTTCTTCCTTCCAGGCCGCGCGAAGACCAGATCTTCCGCGACGCCCAGATTCCGCAGTTCTGCTGGGCGGACAGGAAGAAGATCTCCACCGACGGCCGCGACGAGAAGACGTCCATCAAGTCGAAGAGTGAGTTGTCCTCGGGCGACTTCGCGATGAACCGCGGCGCCATGGTCAACCAGCCGCTGGGGGAAGGCGCGGCCTCCAGCTCTGCCGCGGGCTCGGCAGGTGGCCCCAGCGGCCTCGGCTCGCCAGAGAAGAGCTCGGCGCGCGAGCTGGGCGAAGAGGGGAAGGCCAAGCGGCTCGAGAAAGCGCAGCTGGAGGCCGAGAAGGAAGCCAAGGAGGCGAAGCAGGCGGAGGAGGGCGCCAAGGACCCCGAGGGCAATGTCTGGCGCGAGAGCAAGGAGAAGTTCGACAAGGCGCTGAAGGACGCCAAGGGCTTCGCCTTGGCGGCGAGCAGCGCGCCCGCGGAGGTTCCGACCGCGCGCCGGGAGGTGGTTGCCAAGGGCCACCCTGTTGCGCCCAAGGACTGGCTGACGAAGAGCGCAGTGGAGCAAAGGAAGATCGTCGACGAGTCCCCCCTGAAAGCCTACGCGCCCAACGAGACCAAGCTCGGGGAGATGGCCCGCGACAGCGCGTCGCCGGCCAGCATCGGCGCGTTGACGGACAAGGTCGCGAAGGCGACCAATGAGAAGAAGGACGGCAACGGGGCGAATTCACCCTCGCCAATTTCCTGGCCCTTCCCCCCCCCCCTACTTGAGCTAGAACGACTTGAGCCGAAATCGCTGCGGACCCTCCTCTTCCTCCTCCTCCTCCTCCTCTTCCTCCTCCTGCCCCGCTTCGCTTTCCAGGGGGGCCTCGCGGGGGGCCTTTCGCGGGGGCGCGCGCGGGGGGGGGGGGGAGGAAGGGGGGGGGGGGCTTTCAATGATTCTCTGGCGTGGCCCCACCCCCCCCCCCCTCCCCCCGTTTTAGTCAAAACGTGGGGAATCTAAAAACTCGGTTGCTGGGCTGACCCCCCCGCCCCATCGTCGCGCCCCGTCGTCGCCCCGCCCCTGCCCGCCAGGATGCGTTCGCGAAGTGGCAGGCGACCAACCTCGACAGCTTCAAGGCGCCGAAGGGCTCCGCGGGAGCTAGCTCCTAGGTCAGGGCACGCCTGCGCCCGCTGGGGGCCAGAGCGGCTTTGCCCGACCGTGATTCGCCTGTATGCACCGCCACGTCCTGTCACTTTGGGCCCGTTATTTCACAATGCCCGACTATGATTTCTGGGCCCGGGAAGGCCCGACAGAAACCCGACAGAAACGTTGCAGAACACGAAAAAAGCTACAGAAATCCGACGGCGGTGCATGCGTGCATTTCGGGGTTTCAACCTGTCAGTGGTCACGCTGCACTCGGGGTTTGAGAAATATATAATATATTTGCCCTCGCTCTCCTCCCAGGCAACGAAGAGTAGGAGTGCGACGGAAGCACGACAGAAAACAGAAACACGACAGAAACCCACCATAATCGCTACATAAACCCAACATGAGAGCGACCGAAACACGACAAAAAACATGAACGCAACAGAAATCCAACATAAACACTACAGCAAACAGAAACACGACAGACAACACATAACATACATAACAGCAAAAACCATACACTACAACAACCATGCACGCTTCATAACACATAAATCACACATCAAACACGCAAGCAACCGAATGCAAACATCCGCCAGGAAACATAAACCAGACAGAAACGCTACATATAACAGACAAACGACAGAAACATAGGAATACTTCGACGGGGAACAATAACCGCCCAGTTGTACATGCCCCCTCCTCCCTTGCTGCTGCCGACGCGCGATGACGCTCTGCGCTCGGCAGCTTTTGGATCAAGGCTGCTTTAGATTATGACGCTCGGTGGCGGCATTAGGCAACGTCTCAGCAAAGGCGACGGCGAGGCCTCCAATGCAGTTCCGCCGCCGCCGCCGCCTACGCTTGCCGCGGAGAGGCATGAGGAAGACGGCGCCATAATTACCCCCATGCCCCATAGTAGCCCCCAGGTCCGTGCCCCGAGGCGGCCTCGGCCTCCGCTGATTTTTTTTGAGCTCCAGCCTCGGTCAGGATCGCTGCAGGGCCAAGCGGCCTGGCGAGGAGGGCATTTCCAAGTTCTTGCGGGGTAAATACTACAAGGGCAAGATCGCTGCCACTGATATCGCAGAGTGCTCCGGCGCGGTGCCCGCGCGCTGCCCTGGAGAGCGCCCGCAGGAACTGAAGTCTTGGGGGGTCGGTGCTCGAGGCTCACTCGAATAAGCGCTACCGCGGTATCATGAGCAAGCTCGATAAGTCGTGCCCTCTACCTCCCCTGTACCAGGCGTTCGTCTCAGGGTGGGGCAATAAAACTAAACAATAGAAGAATATGCCGATGTCATTCCTGCGAGTGGAGCGACCTCGGGGACTCTCGACCAGGAAAGCAGCGCACCCTTCTGGAATGGGGAGATCGGTTGAAGCTCCCCGCGACGCAGGAGCGGTTTCTGCCCCTAGGCGCGCGGGGGGATGCGGCGCCCTACGCGCGCCGCGACAGCCTCTGCATGATGGCGTTTAACGTTATCAGCGGGAGGCGCCGCAAACGTTTCTGGTTTGCCACCTTCCCCAAGAGGCCGCCATCAGTTTGCTTCAATCCACCTCGCCCGTTTGGGAGTGAGCGGCCAGGGGGCGCGCAGTTTTCATCGCTTCTGATTGCGTTGTGGTTTTGTTTATCCTTATCAATTGAAAGTTGCTCGTAGACAACGCGACCCTGACTGCTCTCCCTCGGACTTCCGAGGGCGCCTGGCCCGCCCGCGCAGGCGCGCGCGCGGGTGCGGCTGTCAAGGGCGGCGCGCGTTCGAATCCATCTGGGCGGTCATGCGGTGGCCCCTGGACGCCGTGGCAGTAGGGAAGTTGCCGTGCCAGGGGCGCGACGGCATCTCGCCTGCGAATTCGAAGTTCCTCGGTGACCAGGGCCGCGCTGGCATGGCAGGCTGCGGCGCGCGGGCCAGGGCAGCTCGCCTCCAGGTTCGAGGAGACTGGCCGTGGATGAAACAAGCCTTCGGCATGGCTGGATGGCGCGGGGGGGGCCATGAGAAGAACGCGTGCTGGATGTGCTCTGCTAGCACCACCGACAGGGACTTCAGGAGGTGCGACGAGGAAACCCCTTGGAGAGCCGAGCGCCCTCCCACGAAAACTATCTGGGGGCAGCCGAAAATGAAATGCGATTCGTTTCGGCGATGTTCTCGTGGCCTGGCTTCCAGCTTTCCCATGTATCTGTGGATTTGATGCGCGTCGGCGACCTCGGTCCCCAGCGCTGCGATAACCCGACCCCCCACGACCATCTATAACGAACCCAGCCCCCGCCCTCCAAACAAAACAATAAACAACAACAAAAACATAACGAAGCAATGGCAGCCGATTCGGCCAATGAGCAGCGCTGCACCTGTTAGGCCACGTCTACTTCGAGCTGTGCTTATCGCTAGGGGGCACATCCACAGATAATGAGAGCTAAACTAATAAAGTAGTTTCGGCAAAACTTATGACGCTCATCAGAGTGCCCGCGAAGCAGACCGTGAAGGGCGGTCAGCCACCGATCAATACCTTGACGCTGGCCATGATAAAACAACAGAGACAGGGCCCAACATTCAAACTGAAGGCTGCGGAGGCGCGACACATGCTCCCGCTCACCCAGTACCTGTTGGAGATTTTTCCCCCGCGCCACCGCCCGCGACCATATGAGGTTGCAGTGCGTCACAAAATTAGCAGATATGTACAGGGAGATTTGCGATTGGAGGTCGGGCGTATCGCAGGATAGGAGCAAGGCACTTGGTGTCCAACACTTCTTATTGTATACGGAGCAGTCGATAGAATATCTAGCAGCAGGATTCCCTCTTTGTTGGTAGACTTTTCCAAAACATCATCTCTTCTATCATGTGATTAAGGACCAGGTCGCCATGGCCGATTTTCCAAGAGATAGCTGGCGCTATAATGACGAGAGCGAGATCGGCGAGGGAGTCCGACGCGCCAAGTTGCATCACTGCTTGACGCTGCATTCAGGGCTCGTGCGGCAATATAGGAACTGCGAGCCCGTCGATTTAAAGACCAATTGAGCGCAGTCTTCTGTCGTTTGTGAACGCAGCTCCCTTTAACCCAGGGGCTCGGGCTTGGGTGCTCGCCGTCACGCTCATAGCGAATTTTACAGCAAAGGGGCAGACACAAGACATCAACGTGACAGAAAACAGAAATGCAACAGAAACACGACAGAAAACAGAAACACCACAGAAATACTGCAGGGACCATAACACGCAACAGAAACGATTCATAATACAGTCGGGGCGTTGACCTAAGGAACCCTAAATAAGGAGCGAGGCACCTTTTTTCTCATAAATTAAACATCGCTGTCCCACGGAAAAACCTCAGATAGACCTGAGGCAAACTGTTAAACAATCAAGGAACACCGAGCCCCTCCCCAACGAAAAGGGTTCCTTCTTCAGCGCCCCGACTGCACCTCAACGCGGCATAGCGGCGACAAAAAACGTGACAGAAAACAGAAACGTAGCAGAAACGAGACAGAAACTTGACAAGAAACAGAACATGGGGCAACTACAGTACCGCTGATTCGCATGGCTGTCCGTTCTGGTGCGATTGTGCGCGGTGATGCGTGATCATTCACGGCTTCTGCGCAGTTTTACTCAGCGAGTGCAGTGTGAGGCTCGACGTGCGAGAAGTGAGATGTGCGCTTCACCCTAACAATTCGGGAGCGGGGTCGAGTCGGGGGAGGTTCCGTTTTGTGTTGGCCTCCTGGGGGTTTCTCGCAGCCGCGACTGGGCACGCTTCGAAATTCTGGCCAGAACGCATCCCTGGAAGGAAGGGTCGGTTCGACTCGGGGACGGCAGCTGCCCCTCTTTCTCTCCCGTCCTCCTCCGTCTACTCTTCGCTCCGTCATTCCTCCTCGCCCCGACGACGACGACGACGGCGACGATGATGAGGACGACGACGACCACGACGGACGACGACGACGACAACACTGTTTTTTAGTAGTTTGGTAATTGTGCGAGGTTGAATGTTATTTACAATGAAAAATACGAAAAGTTCTGGGTTTTCCTAACATGTTGGTGTTGGTTTAGCACCGTTAAAATCTTAGTAATTTTGTCCCTTTGGGTACCTGTAGTCCAGGGGGTGGTACTTGTAGTCCGGGGGGGGGGACCTGGTATCCTGGGGGGGGGGGACCTGTAGTCCGGTGGGGGTCCGGGGTGGTGTACCTGTAGTCCGGGGGAGGGGTACTTGTAGTCCGGGGGGTACATGTAGTCCGGGGCCCCAAAACTATTGAAGGACACAGAGTAAGCTGGGACCTCTGGCGATGCAGACAACTGTCGTGTGTCGGCCCTCCCCCCCCCCTATCACAGATGACGGCTTGCGCATTCCAACAGCCTTGCCTTACCCAGCCTCCTCGGGAGAAGTAGGAAGGAGTATGAGGAGGAAGGAGTAGGAGGAGGAGGAGGAGGATTATGCAAGTTAGAGGAGTAGGAGGAGGAAGACAAGTGTCGGCGCTGGCCCCCCCCCCTCACCAGGTATTGCTTCTCCGGCGCGCCGAGCTCGGGTTAGCCAGGGGGGGCGGGGCCGCCAGGGGGGTGCCTTGGGAGGGAGTGTCGGGCCCCCCCTCCCAGGGGCTGCAGGGGCCCAGGGACACTCAGATACATACACCCCGACCCCAGGATTCGCAATACTTTCTCGCATTTTCTGGGTTTTCGTCTCCCCCCCACTTCCCATATTTTCCCATACTCTCCTGGGCACGCTTGCGTTGCCAAGGATGCAGGATTGCCTCCAGATCTCCAAGTGTTTCTTCCTCTATCACGCGTCTGAATGCAAGGATCTGGGCATCCGCATTCATGATGCATCTCGTATCGGATCTCGCGGAACAACGGGCAAACACGCTCACCATATACTTGCGGAGATGTCTGCGGTCAGCACAGGGGGGGCACAGCGCTCCAGCAACGAACTGCATCCAGGTCTCCAGTCAGGAGGCGCGATTCCCACCCTTTGCGTTTCACGAAGAACCGCAGGGAAGGAGAAGCGGATGTGCGCTAAACTTCCGCCCGTGACTCCCAACAACACGACAACGACGCAACACGGAAAAGCAACCGTGAAGCAAAGAGGGGTAGCCGCATGGCCCTCATGTCTCATGTGAAACTTGTGGCCGAGGAGGCAAAACCATAATGCCCAGCTCAAAACTAAGGAACTTACTTGAGGACGCAATGCGGCACTCTCTGCTGCTGCCGGGTCTGGTTTCGCCTCCGCCGCCAAAGGTCCCCCAAACATAACCGCCCCTGTTCTAGCGTGCAAACCCACCCCTGAAACCCAACCCTGAGACCCCAAGACGTCGTTTGATTTTTGGTGTGGGCCGTCACGATTCGTCCCATACCAAAACCATCGAAGCCCAAGAAACCCAGGGCACTCTGGAAGCAAGCAGGGTGTCTCTTGGCATGGGTCTCCACCATACTTCCGCCTGCTTTCCGCGAGCCTTAGGTCGGGCATGTCCCCATAAAGGCGGATTTTGGAGGACGAATAACAGATAGTCAGAACATACAAACATAAGTTTTACAATCATCCCCAGACAAATTATATTTTGACTATTTTTTCAATATTCTCCTGTAGAGGGACAGGCCCAACTTAGCCCCAACCCCCTCGATCGACGAAGGCGTTTTTTTGGAGCGACCTGCATGGCTGCTTTCTTTCTTTCTCTCTCTCTCTCTCTCTCTCTCCCTATCTCTCTTCTGGCGAGGCGTCACGCCCGTCGACCGGCGGCCGATATGAACGGCCCTCCTCCTCCTCCTCCTCCACCTTCTGCTCCTCTTCTTCTTTTTATTCGTATTATTATTCGTCTCTTATTCGTCTTCTTCTTCTTCTTCGTCTTCTTCTTCTTCTTCCTCCTCCTCCTCCTCTCCTCCTCCTCCTCCCTCCTCCTCTCCTCCTCCTCCTCCTCCTCCTCCTCCTCCTCCTCCTCCTCCTCCTCCCCCCCCCTCCTCCTCCTCTCCTCCTCCCCCGTCATCCTCCTCCTCCTCCTCCTCCTCCTCCTCCTCCTCCTCATCAGGCGCCACGCCCCGCGACCGGCAGCCGATATGAACGGCGGCGCGCCCGAAGGCAGAGTGTGGGCCGGGGCCTGCTCAGAAGCCGGCGGGGGGGTCTCAGAACCCCCCGCGCCTGCTGAGCAACCGTCTGTGGTTTCGGCGGAAGGTTTGGAGCACGTCTCTTTATTCGCGGCGATGGCGGGGGGGCCGTAACGCGCGTTTCGGCCCAAGCAATAGAGAAACGCACTCTTGGAGGGTTCTCAGAGGGCTGGAGGGCTGCTGAACCTTTCGAAAAAACCGGCCCACCCTGTCTGCTCTCCCCCGGGGGCGCGCCGCCGGCTTGGCAGGCTTGGAGGGGGGGGGGTCGGTGCGAAGAGGGCCGGCGGAGCCAACCGCAAGACGCTCCCGTTGGCGGCGAGCGCGGGGGGAAGTGAGAAGAAGAAGGCCTTCTCGGACGGCGGCGGGACTTCTCAGAAGCCCTCGCGCCTCCTGAGAAGCTAGTTTGTCTTCGGGGAGGGCTGAGAGAGCTTCTCGGAAGGCCGAGGGGACTTCCGAGCCCGGCCTGCATGGCTCCGGCATGGCTCCGAAGGTTTCCTCGACGATCGAGGACGGCCCCCCGTCGCTCTGCGCTGGCTCCTCACAACCCACGGAGCCTCCAAGACGCCACCCGAAGGCTCCGAGAGACCCCCCACGAGGGCCCCAACAGGCCGAACTTGGCCCATTCCCAGAAAACTACAGTGAGGGCATGGGAGAAGGAACCAATGGATAAGGAATCCAGGCTCGAAGCCAGTGGAACTTCGATCGTGGATTGGCCATGGATATCACCGAAGCGCATATTAGATAAGGAATCCTCCAGGGTCTGCAGCCTCCTGTGCACATTCCTTAACCAACACCCCCACCGTAAAGCTTTTGGCCAACTTGTGCAGAAATCATCAACATCGACCCGAAACGGGGCAAGAGGGCTCCAAGAGAGCACCACGACGGCTCCACGCGGCCCCGGGGCGGCCCAAGAAGCACACAAGACAGCCCACGAGGACCCTGAGACGGGCTCAAGACCGCCCAAAATTGCCCCTAATACCCTCCTCTCCCCTCCCTCCTCTCTCCTCCCTCCTCCTCCTCCTCCTCCTCCTCTTCTTCTTATTATTCTTCTTCTTCTGCTTATCATTATTATTATTATTAGTGTGATTATTACTATTATTACTATTATTGTTATTATGATTATTCGTATTATTATTAGTATTATTATTATTACTACTATTATTATTATTATTATTATTATAATTAGTATTATTATTAGTATGAATATTATTAGTATTATTATTATCATTATTATTATTAGTATTATTATTAGTATTCTTATTATCATCATTATTACTATTATTATTATTAGTATGCTTATTTGTTTTCTTCTGCTTCTGCTTCTTCTTCTTCTTCTTCCTCCTCCTCCTCCTCCTCCTCCCTCCCTCCTCCTCCTCCTCCTCCACCCTCCTCCTCCTCCTCCTCCTCCTCCTACTCTCCCTCCCTCCTCCCTACCCTCCTCCTCCTCCCTCTCCCTCCTGCCTCCTCCCTCCTCCATCCTCCCTCCTCCCTCCTCCCGCCTCCCTCCTCCCTACCTCCCTCCTTCTCCCTCCTCCCTCCTCCCTCCTCCCACCTCCCCTCCTCCCTCCTCCCCTCCCTCCGCTCCTCCCTCCTCTCCTCCTCCCTCTCCCTCCTCCCCTCCTCCCACCTCCCTCCTTCCCTCCTCCCTCCTCCCTCCTACCCTCTTCCTACCCTCCGCCTCCTCCTCCTCCTCCTCTCCTCTCGTCCTCATTCCTCCCTCTCAGCCTTCGTCCTTCTCCTCTCTATCGCCGACCTCCCTCGCCTCCTCCTCCGCCTCCTCCTCCTTCTCCGCCTCCGCCTCCGCCTCCCCGCCTCCTCCTCCTCCTCCGCTCCTCTTCCTCCCTTCCTCCTCTTTCCTCTTCCTCCTCCTCCTCTTTTCCTCCTCCTCCTCCTCCTCCTCCTCTCTCCCTCCCTCCTCCTCCTACTCTTCTTCTCCTCCTCCTCCTCCTCCTCCTCCTCCTCCTCCTCCTCCTCCATCCATTTTCCTTATAGATAACGTCGCCCTGTCGCACACCGAGCGAGGCCAATTCTTTAGGGCGGTCCGGGTGAATCGCCTGAGACTTCCTCACCACTTATGACTCTGAAGCTGGAAATTGACTACAGCTTAACAGATAGAGGGCAGGGCGTTTTCAAACTGTTGCTCTCACCTAAGCGCGGCGCACAATCTTGTTTTGTTGTTTTCAGTTCAAGAGCTTCACATTTTCAGGGCGGGTCGTTTTCAAAATGTGGCCCCCGCCTTAGCGCGGCGCAAAGATGTAGCTCTCGCCTTAGCGCGGCGCCATTTTTGTGTACAAACTGCAACATGTTCACGGATTGAGGGCGGTTCCTTTCCAATTTGTGGCTCTCGCCTTAGCGCCGCGAGCATTCGTTGCCAAACTTTGCAAGGGTTTCACGGATTCCCATCATCAGCGTACCGAAAACTGTGCTTTTAAAGGATTCAGGATTATGCGGGTGCAACAGTTACGTTGGCTCGCCGCGTTAAGGCCCCAGGAATAGCGCTCTTGCGCGATTCAAGATCGTCAAGACGCAACAGTCAGGTTTATCAGTGCCGTTGGACTCCGGAGAACAATGTTTTGGCATGCTTCAGGGTCTTCAAACGGTTGTCTTCGAACGGGGTAGTTCCCTCAAAGGAAATGAA
>CAUYUJ010007785.1:42500-44391 GCA_963575745.1 Prorocentrum cordatum
TTGGGACTCCAAGAGGGCCTCAAGATGGCCGACGATGGCCCCAAGACAGCCCAAGACGGCCTCAAGACGGCCCGAAATGGCCCCAAGAGGGCCCATGAGGCTCCAAAGAAGATCCACGAGAGCACTCAAACGCGAACAATCTTTCCATGACACCCTCACCCTTAGACCCGAACCTTGAGACGGAAGACCCGAGCCCAGAAATCGAACCCGAACGCCTCAACATCTCAAATGAAGAGGCTCATCCCCGCTCCACCGTTTCCTCCTTCCTTCTGAATCCTTCCTTCTTCCACTTGCTCAAACTCCTCCTCCTCCTCCTCCTCCTCCTCCTCCTCCTATCGTCCCTCCTCGCTCCAGCACTTCCTCTCCATCCTCCTCCTCCTCCCGCTCCTCTCCTCCTCTCCCTCTCCTCCTCCTCCTCTCTCCGCCTCTCCTCCTTCCTTCTCCTCCTTCTCCCCCTCCTCCTCCTCCTCCTCCCCCTCTCCTCCTCCTTCTCCTCCTTCTCTCCTCCTTCCTCCTCCTCTTCCTCCTCCTCCTCCTCCTCTTCCTCCTCCTCTCTCCCCGTCCTCCCCCTCCCTCCAGCTCCTCATCCCACCTCCTCCCACCGTCCCGGCAGACTCCATGCATTGACGTTCGTGCGAGGCCTCATTCCCAAGCTTGTCTTGGGGCGCCCTTGGGCGCCTCTTGGGGCTTTTGGAATAAGTTGGATACGTGGTACGAAAGGAATGGAGTAAGTTTTGGCTCCCGGGGCCCTTTTGGAAGGCCTCTTGGAGCCTTCTTGGGGCGGCCATGTTGGGCCGTATCGGAGCGCTCCGGGGGCCCTCTCGGGGCGACCGGGAAGTCTCTTGGGCCATCTTGGGCGGACTGGGAGGCCCGGGGGCCGCCCGAGGAGCGTCCCAGGAAGCCCTCATAGGCCCTCTTAGCGCTGTCCTGAGGCGTCCTGGGGCGTCCTTGGGCGCCTCCTGGGGCTGTGTGACAACTCGGACAGCCAAGGGATGAGATATCCTAAAAATGTACGTTTTACGAAGGGAATGGGGCCATTTTGGTTTCCCGGGGCGCTCTTGGGGGGCCTCTTGAAGGCCTCTTGGGGCGGTTTGATGGCCTCTTGTCCCTTCTGGAAGCGATCTTTGGCGCTCTTGGAGCCTTCTTTGGCGGACTGGGCAGCCCAGGGGCCGCCGGAGGAGCGTCCCGGGAGGCCTTCCTGGGCTGTCTTCGGGCTATCCTAGGGCGCCTCGTGGGGCTTTCGGACCGCTCCGACAGCCAAGGGAGCTGATATCCTAAAAATGTACGTTTTACGAAGGGAATGGGGCTATTTTGGTCTCCCGGGGCGCTCTTGGGGGGCCTCTTGGAGGCCTCTTGGGGCGGTTTGATGGCCTCTTGGCCCTTCTGGAAGCGATCTTTTGCGGTCTTGAAGCGATCCTGGGGTTCTCTCGGCGCTCTTGGAGCCTTCTTGGGCGGACAGGGCAGCCCGGGGGCCGCCGGAGGAGCGTCCCGGGAGGCCCTCCTGGGCCGTCTTGGGGCTGTCCTCAGTCGTCCTGGAGCGTCCTTGGGCGCCTCGTGGGGCTTTCGGGCCGCTCCGACAGCTAAGGGAGCTGATATCGTAAAAATGTACGTTTTACGAGGGGAATGGGGCTATTTCGGTCTCCCGGGCCGCTCGTGGGGGGCCTCTTGAAGGCCTCTTGGGGCGGTTTGAGCGCGTCTTGACCCTTCTGGAAGCGATCTGTGGCGGTCTTGAAGCGATCCTGGGGTTCTCTCGGCGCTCCTGTAGCCCTCTTGGGCGGGCTGGAACGCGCGGGGGCCGCCGGAAGGGCGCCCCGGGAGAGGGCCGCACCCTATATACAAGGGAGGTTCCGGCCCGGGGCCCGGGGCCCGGGATCTCCCATATATGTATATT
>CAUYUJ010007786.1:0-42500 GCA_963575745.1 Prorocentrum cordatum
CTCCTCCTCCTCCTCCTCCTCCTCCTCCTCCTCCTCCTCCTCCTCCTCCTCCTCCTCCTCCTCCCTGCTGCGCCAGACACGCATCGGGGTGGGGGCTAAGTCTCCCAGCCGCTGAGGCTGCCCCATGGTTCCAACAGGGACGCCAGCGGACGGCCAGGAGAGCCCACGAGACCCAACGCGGGCCAGGCAGGTCAGAAGAGGGCATCGGGAGCACAGCACGGCTCCGAGATGGCCGAGAGGTGAAAGCATGTTTCTAGTGGTTCATGTGTTTGCTCCTTGAAGACAGCCCCGAGGTGGCCCCAAAGGGCCCCCAGGGTGCAGCCCTTACAGTCACTGGCGTCCTGTAGAACGAGCGCTCGGCACGGTTTGCTTGATGCCGTCCAGACCGCCCAGGATGGCCCGACGAAGCCCCGACACGGCCACAAGTTGCCCCCACAAGAGGCCCCCAATGTAAGCCCGAGAGGCCCCAGCATGGCCCCAAGATCGCCAAATATAATGCATACATATATATATATATATAAATGAATAAATAAATAAATAAATACATAAATAAATAACTAAATAAATACATAAATAAATAAATAAATAAATATATATAGATATGTATGTGTATATATATGTATGTTTAGTTGCATATATGTATATATCTATACACACACACCAGAGGCTGGCGCGAGAAGCCCCAGGAAACCCAAGCCCAGAAATGTCCCATACGGCCGCAAGATGGCCCCGCGGCCGAGGGCGCCGCCCTTCAGATAGTCAATGGGCGTCTGCTCGTTTCTGCTCGTGCTCATGAACGCAGTGTCCGTGGCGCAGATCATGCCACTCTGAGAAGGGATCCAGAACCTGCGGTGGCAACTCATGGGAGCCTCCCATACCAGTTTGCTGCCTCTTGTGACTCGACGCTCATTAACGCCAAAGCGACGCTGATCGATGCTAGTCGATGCTACTTCGGCGCTATCACATCAAGTACCCCCCGACGCTAATTGACGCTCATGCGGAATTGCGAGGGTATACACGGCTCCCATGTTTTGCTACCGAACGGAACCCCCTGGGCAGGACCCCGCGGACGCCGCGGAACAACGGCCTGGCGCTCTCCTCCGCTGTCGCGACGGCGGCCAGCTTCCGCACCGCGTGGAGCAGGTGGCCGACAGTTGCCGCGAACGTGAACACCACGTCTCGGCAGAAGATAGAGGAACAAAAAACTGCATAGACATAAACTTTGGGAGCTCCGCGCAGACTTCTTCGATCGGAGCTGGAACCCCCTTTCTGGCGCGCGGAGCGCGCCAGCAGCGGCGTCGGAGGCGCCGCCAGGGCGGTCCAGCGCCGCTCCGACAAAGCTGCGACTCCACCACAACTTAGCCGAGCGTCCGAAGAACGCGTGGGCAGAAGAGTGCGCAATTGGCGGCTCTTCGGAAAATATCCAGGGATGCGTTGCAGAGCGACTGCGTGAGCACAGACTCGACTGTGGCGCGGCCAGGGAGGAGGGAGGAGGGAGGAGGGAGGAGGGAGGAGGAGGAGGAGGGAGGTAGGGAGGGAGGGAGGGAGGAGGAGAGGAGGGGAGGAGGAGGAGTAGGAGGAGGAGGAGGAGGAGGAAGGAGGGGGAGGAGGAGGGGGAGGAGGAGCAGGGGAGAGGAGGGGGAGGGAGGAGGAGGAGGAGGAGGGAGGGGAGGAGGAGGAGGAGGAGGAGGTAGGAGGAGGAGGAGGGAGGAGGAGGAGAGGAGGAGGAGGAGGCGGAGGAGGAGGCAGAGGAGGAGGAGGAGGAGGAGGAGGATGGAAAGGAGGAGGAAAGGAGGAGGGGAGGAGGAGGAGGGGGAGGAGGAGGAGGAGGAAAAAAAAGAGGACGACGACGACGACGACGACGACGACGACGACGAAATCCGCGCGAAGCTCCGAAAGTTTCTGTCTGTGCTGGGTGTTGCTCCCCGAGCAGAGCTGGCGGCTCTCCCCGTACAGGAGGCTCGCCTGCCGCAGGAACCGGTTCAGCGGGTCGTACGCCGGCCCCGAGTACAGCCGGACGGCGAGGACCTCCTCGTGCGTCAGGAGCGCGTAGCTCTCGTCGAGGTTCGGGGGTTGCTGAAAAGGTGCTCCTGGCCCAAGGTGCCGCCAGAGTTTCGCTCCGTTCTGTAGCCCCTGAGCCCCCCTGGGCCGAGGAGGAGGAGGAGGAGGAGGAGGAGGAGGAGGAGGAGGAGGAGGGGGAGGGGGAGGAGGGAGGAGGGAGGAGGGAGGAGGGAAGGACTGCTCCATTCGAAATCCTGAGGGCCGCCTTGGGGACTCCTGGAGCACTCCTAGCAACACCCGAGAGGTCCCTGCCCCAGCCCTCGCGCCGGCGGTCCGCGATCTTCTGGTTGACGACAGGGGAAAAAACATCGACATCAACACACAGTGGAGGCCCGAGCACAAGAGACCTTCCACAAGAAAGGCAACCCCCTGAGACGGACGTCCATTGCTTTTTTGGTGCGGGAACGCCACGCACCCCATCGCAAAACAATCGAAGCCCAAGAGCCCCAGGGCACCCTGGAGGCAAGCAGGGTGTTTCTTGGCATGGGTCTCCACAGTAAACTGTCAGAGCCCTGCACGGATTTCCCGGATCGGCGCTGGGGCCGCCTGGCGGCGCCTCCAGCGCCGCCCCTGGCGCGCTCCACGCGCGAGGGGGGAGGTCCACCGCCGATCCGAGAAATCCGCGCGGACCTCCGAAAATGTCTGCTTACGTCTTTGTCTGCTCCCCGAGATGCGGTCGCGGAACCCGCTCGGCGTCACGCCGGAATTGCCCCTGTCGCGGGTCCCGGGCGTGCAGCCGTCGCGCTCTTCGGCTGGGCCGCAGACGTACTGCCAGCACTCCTGCAGGGAGTAGGAGACGCCCTTCCAGTCGGTCCACGTCTGGGCACGGCCGAACTCCATCTCCATCGTGAGCACGGGCTTGTCCGCCAGGCTTCCGGGGCCCGCCACGTAGTCCTTCAAGCTGCCGTAGGACAACGTGGCGACGCTGCCCGTCAACTTGCTGCCGGCCTCATCCACGCCGCCCGCGGCAGGGCGGAACGTGGGGGCCACCACGAAGCAGCGCTGGTTCACGGACACGGTCGTGCCGCCGTCGACGAAGGCGTCAAAGGGCGGCCCCAGCACCTTGGAGGCGACCGGGGACCCAAGAAAATCGGCCACGAGGGGAGGGTGAGGCCAAATACGCTCAAAATCGGTGCACAGACCACCCCTTCCGGGATTCTGAAGGCGCCCTGGGACACACAAATAAATACACACAAATAAAAAGATTCCCTATATTTTCCTATATTTTCTGGGTTTTTGTCTTCCCCACCACTTCTCATATTTTCCCATATTTTCTGGGGAATCGACGATTAATTGTGTCTGTGTGTTTTTGTCCCCTCCTGAGATTCCTCTGGTGCAGTTTCACCCCGGATCAGATTTTCGCAGTCCCTGGGCCCGAACACGGTCACCAGAGGCCGAAATTGCCCCCCCCCCCCCCCCCCCCCCAAAAAAAAAAACAAACAACAAAAAAAAAAGAAGCTTCCCGAACCCAGAACCTCGACCCTGCCCGCCCTTCCTGTTGGCCGGAGCCAGTGCTGGGCCACCTACAGTCGAGGCCTTGACCTAAGGAACCCCAAATAAGGAACGGGGCCCCATTGTTCCATAAGTCAAACTTTGACTTCCCATCGAAAACCTGCGGAAAACCTCAGGCAGGCTGCAAAACAATGAAGGAACACGGAGCCCCTCCCCAACGAGAAGGGTTCCTTCTTCAGCGCCCCGACTGTAAGACCCCCAGACGGCTCCAACCAGCACCTTCTTCACCCGGAAGAGGGTGTGGGGCGGGAAGAGGCCGAGGTGGTCGCTCAGCATCACCGCGCTGTGGAGGTTTCCCGAGGCGTCTGGGTCGCTGCTCTCGAAACAGACGACGTCGGAGTCCTGCGGCTGGTGCTCCTCGCCGAGCTTGGGCGCCATGCCTGCGGGCGTCACGTCGCACGGGTGGTTGGACCTCACGAGCGGCGAACATATCTGGGGCGCGATCCCGCGGACACGCGGTCGCACGGACACGTTCCCAGACCCCCCCGAGTCCTGAGAACATCACGACGGGAAGTGTGTTCTGCCATTTTCGGCCTCCTGGGGACCCTTCCTAAGCCTCGGGGCCGCCAAAAGACGGCCCAGGACGAGAAGCTTTGAGCAGGGACCGACCGTCCCGGCATTCCTATAGTCATACCACGACATGTTCTCAGAACCCAAAAATGCTCTGATAACAAGAACAATGCTCTTAGAACATAAACCCGATGTGTTATTGAAACAAGGCAGTCCCAAACAGAAGTGTTCTGAAAACATCTCGTGGGAACTGCAAAAAGGCTCTTAGAGCACGGCTTGGTGGGGCGATAGGCGAGCCGGGACGCTTCGCCACTGCTTGAAAGCTGGCCCTGGGGAGTGGGTCGAGACCTCTGGGGGTGGACGCTCTGAAAAAATGATGCCGTCGGGGGGCGTGGTGTCAGGGGTTCCACTTTTTTGTCCATCTACGGGAGGAGACCTAGGGGGGGGAGGGGGAGGGGGGGGAGGAGGAGGGGGGACGAGGAGGAGGAGGAGGAGGAGGAGAGGAGGAGGAGGAGGAGGAGGAGGAGCCGGAGGAGGAGGAGGAGGGTGGACGCTCTGAAAAAGGCATGCCGTCGGGGGGCACGGGCTCCGCGCGGGGCCCCTGCGAGAAGACGCGCCGGGGGTCTCCGCGGGGCCGCGGCCCCGGGGGGCCCGACCCGCGAGGCAGCGGACCAGAGGCTACCACCTCTTTGAAGGGGCCCCGGGGCACACAGCTAAACGCACACAAATACGAGGGTTCCCCACAGTTGCCCATAGCTTCTGGGTGCTTGTCTCCCCCCCCCCCCACCTCCCATACTTCCCCACTCTTCCTGGGGAGTCGCCGACTCACTCTGTGCCCGTGTGCTCCTTTCCCTCCTGATTCTTTGAGGGGCAACGACGGGGGGGGGGGGCCGGCACAGGGGGGGGGGGACGCAGCGGCCTGGGATCGGCGACACCTCGCCGATGGATCGGCGCCAGGCCTCCCGTCGTGGAGCCGCCCCTCTTCCTGGGCGGGGCTGGGGCTCTCGGGCCCCTGTCGGCGATCGTTGGGCGACTGGGGGTCGAGGCATCCCCCCCCCCGGTCGCCTGTGCCTGTCCCCCCCCCCCATCGCTGCCCCGGCCCCTCTTCGCCCGCGAGGGCCCCGTCACGACGGCCCCGCACACGAGCCCCCGGAAGCCCGTGGCGTCGGCGGGCCGCTGCAGCGCGGCCCAGGCCGGGTCGCCGCTGACGAGGCTGGTCTGGCCCGTCAGGTTCCTATGAAGGGGGACACACAAGTAAATACACACACACACACATAGAGGAAAAAGAACCATGCACGTACACCGATTCTGGCCAGGCCCATCCTGAGCCCAGGATCGGTGCATACGCCCTCCTACCTTGGCTAGGAAGGCATATGCACCGATCCTGGGTCAAGGATGGGCCTTGCCAGGATCGGTGCATGTGCGTAGTTCTCTTCGCCCGAAAACACACACACACACACACATCCCAGGATTCCCCATATTTGCCCACGAGTGCCATGCGTGTGTTGTCTTCCCACCCCCCCCACTCCCCGTAGTTTCCTGCGCTTGACCCGGGAGTCGACGATCACCTGTGCCCGTGGGCTGCTCTCCCCCCCAGATTCCTGTACAGCCGCGGGGCGGCCCCCGAGGCAGCGGCCCGGCGCCGGCTCACGTGCTCGCAGACCAGCCTGAGGGGCAACGAAAGGGGGGACCTGGCACGGGGGGGGGGAGGCATCGACCTGGGAGAACTCCTCGATCATCCTCGGGAGCCCCTTCGGAGGGAAACGACCAGGGAGGCTGGCTCGGGGAGGCGGGCAACATCGATCTGGAATCGGCGATACATCGTCGATAGATCGGCGATAGGCCCCAGATAGCGAACCCGCACCTTCCTGGGCGGGGTTGGGCTATCGGGCCCCATATCGGCGATCAATGGGCGATTGGGGGTCGATGCATCCCCCCCGATGCCTATCCACCCCCATCGTTGCCCCTGACAGCCGGTGGAGCAGGTGGGTCGAGGCGGCGTACCTATAGGGGAACAGCAAGTGGCATACACACACACAAGAGCTCGGAGCTCCGCGCGGGTTCCTCGGACCGGCGCGGGACCCCCCTCCCTGGAGCGTGGAGCGCACCAGGGGCGGCGCCGGAGGCGCCGCCAGAGGGGCTCCCAGCGCCTATCCGCGGAATCCGCGCGGGCCTCCGAGCTGTTGTGTTAGTGCCACGTGTTACGAGACCGATGTTGCATCACAGCAGCAGTTCGGCCCCTGACTTTCGTCCTGGGCTCGGTTTAGTGCAGTGATGAATTTCGGGGCCCTTGCGTGGGATAGAACATCACTTCACTAATCTGGGGCCCCTGCGGCCTCAGTGGGCCCTGGGGCACAAAATTGGTGACGTGATGGTTTTCGGGCCTGTGAGCGTGTGGCTTCCCTGGCACCGGCGGTCGCGCGCCTGGAGCGCTGCCGCCAGCGGGACGGAGAAGACGTTGTAGCTGAGCTGGTACACGACCTCCGCGGCATCCCGAGGCCACGCCTGCTGGTGCACCATCGCGTCCACGAAGCCGGCGCTCCTCTCCCGGAAACCCTCGCCCAGCCGCCGCAGCTTCAGCTCCTCCGCTTTCCCGGGGGAGAACTCCTCGATCATCCTCGGGAGCTCCTTTGAGGGGACACGACCAGGGGGACTGGCTCAGGGGGGCGGGCAACATCGATCTGGAATCGGCGATACGTCGTCGATAGATCGGCGATAGGCCCCCGACAGCGAATCCGAACGTTCCAGGGCGGGCTGGGCTATTGGACCCCTCCAGGTGATGAATTGGCGATTGCGGGTCGACGCATTCCTTCCTGAGCCTACCCCCGGATGGTTTTCGGGCCAGAACTCGGGACTCCGGCGGCCGTCTGGGGCGATCATCTGGAACGCTCTCGACGAGGCACAGCCGCTGGAAGGCATCCCGAGGCTGGAAAGCCGCCGATGAACTCAAACCTAGAACACTCTGAGCCCGAATCCGCTCAACATCTATCCCCCAGACCTCTTTCTCAGGGTCCATGCTCACCCGTTCGGCGCGGACCCAGCCGAGGCCACGAGAAGTCTGCAGCAGGCCCCAGAGAACTGAAAACGTCAGACAACCTCAAACCTCCGCTGGGCCTGCGCCTATCCCCCGCCTGACGCTGCCCCCGATCCTTAGCGGACTCCTCCCGCAGCACGGCGAGGTCCTCGGAGGGCGGCGGCAGCAGCTCATCCAAGCTCGTCAGGTAGCCGCTGCGCGAGGCCACCTGCGCGCTCTCGGACATGCTGGTGATGGCGGCCTCAAAAACGGAAACATCTAGAGGTGGAAAGCTCTAGTTTCGGTGGGGACTGGTTCCCGCCCAGCACAACCAAAACCCTCCTGGAACTCTCCAGGAACCCTCAGAGAAGCCTCGCAGAAACCCTTCGGCGAGGGCTTTCGGAAGGTTTCGGGAAGGGTTCGGTCCCTGGGGGGAAACCGGTCCCTAGCGAAACGCGGACTTTGCACATCTAAAGCCCACTGTGTATCATTCACTGACTGGCGTCGCCCCCCCCCGCCCATCCCCCCTCCCTGGTCACGTCACGATTCGCGCTGGCGCGCGGACGGCGCCAGCGCGAATCGCGGCGTGACCGCCCCCCTCCCCCCCTCCCCCCCGGTCACGCCCGTTATCGCCAGGAGATGAAGCACACGGTCGCCCAGTGGAGGCGCCGACTTGGGGTGGCGGGAGGGGGCGGCTTACCAAGAAAGCGGGGGGGGTTCTCGGAAGGCAGGGCCTTCTTCGAAGGCCCCGTGGGCTCCTAAGAAAGCTTCTTAAAGGCCTGGTGGGCTTCTAAGGAGCCCCCCTGCATTCTAAGAAACCCCGCCGCCTTCTTAGAACCCCACACCCCTCACGCCACCCCCCTGTGGGTACCGCCAAATCTACACAAATCGCGACCTCCTCTGGTTGCGAAACACACACGACCAACAAAAATCTCGGCAATTTGAAACCACTGGGCCCCGGGACCGTCACAAAACGACTCAGGATGAAACGCCAATTCTGAGGAAGCGATTCAGATCTCTACGGGACCACGTTGCTAAGTATCCTGGCGAAGGACCCAACCATGTACAGCTGCGAATATCGCGAGGCCGGTGAGATGAAGGAGGGAGCACGGATGTGTGAGGGGTGTGCCGACATGGGGCGCGGTGCCGCCATGCAGACGCTGCCACTGGGGCCTTCGGTGGAGCTCCCTGTGGGGCAACGAATAGTGTAAGGGGTGTCCCGAAATTGGTGCGGTGCCGCCATGCGGACGTGGCCACTGGGGTCTTCGGGCGGAGTGCCCGATGGGGCCACGAAGCGTGTCAGCGGTGTGCCGAAGACAGTGGAGAACCGCATGAGACCCCCCCTCCTTTGGACTCTGGTGGAGCTCCGTGCGGGGCCACGAAGAATGAGAGTCTGAGAGGGGAGTGGAGAACCACATGCAAAGCCCCCTCCTGGGGGCTTCGGTTGAGATCCCTTTGGAGCCACGAAACGTGCGAAAGGTGTAAACAATCACATGCAAAACCCCCTCCTGGGAGCTTCGGCGGGGCTCCCTGTGAGAGGCCACGAAACGCGCCAGGGGTGTGGAGAACCACATGCTCAACACCCTCCCGCGGTACTCGATTAAGCTCCCTGTGGGGCCACGAAACGTGTGAGGGGTCTGGAGGACCCATCCTGGGGGCTCCGGTGGAGCTCCCTATGGGGCCACAAAACTTGTGAGGGGTGCTGATAACCACATGCACAGCCCCCTCCGGCGGGTCTCGATTGAGCTCCCTGTGGAGCCACGAAACGTGTGAGGGGTGTGGGGTACCCTCTCCCGGAGGCTTCGGTGGAGCTCCCTATGGGGACACGAAACGCGCCAGGGGTGTGGACGTGGACAATTGCATGCACTACCCCACCCGGCGGGGTTGGATTGAGCTCCCCGCAGAGTCACGAAATGTGCGAGGAGCGTGGAGCTCCCTATTGGGCCACGAAACGTGTGAGGGACGTGGACAACCACATGCACAACCACCTCATGCGGGGTCCGATGGACCTCCTTGTGGGGCCACGAAACGTGTGCGGGGGCGTGGAGGATCCCCTCATGGGGGCTTCGGTGGTGTGCCCCCTGCGGGGCCACGAAACGTGTGAGCGGTGTGCCGAAGATGGACCTCCTTGTGGGGCCACGAAACGTGTGAGGGGTGTGGAGGACCCATCCTGGGGGCTTCGGTGAAGCTCCCTGTGGGGCCACGAAACGTGTGAGGGGTGTGGAGGACCTCCTCCTCGGGGCTTCGGTGGAGCTCTGTGAGGCAGCCACAAAACTTGTGAGGGGAAGTGTTAATCACATGCAAAGCCCCCTCCCGCGGGGTTCCATTGAGCTCGCTGTGGAGCCACGAACTGTGTGAGGGGTGTGAAGAACCCCCTCCTGGGGGCTTCGTTGGAGCTCCCTATGGGGCCACGAAGCGCGCCAAGGATGTGGACAACTGCATGCATAACCCCATGCGGCGGGGTTCGATTGAACTCGATCTGGGGCCACGAAACGTGTGAAATGTGTGGAGGACCCTCTCCTGGGGGCTTCGGTGGAGCTCCCTATGGGACCGCGAAACACGCCAGGGGTGTGGACAACTGCATGCACAACCCCTTCCCGCGGGGTTCGATTGAGCTCCCTATGGGGCCACGAAGCGTGAGAGGGGCGTGGACAACCGCCTCCCCACAGGGTTCGATTGGGCTCGCTGTGGGGCCGCGAAACGTGTGAGTGGTGTGGGGGACCCTCTCCTGGGGGCTTCGTCGGAACTCCCTATGGGGCCACGAAGCGCGCCAGGGGTGTGGACAACTGTATGCACAACCCCTTCCCGCGGGGTTCGATTGAGATCCCTGTGGGGCCACGAAACGTGTGAGGGGTGTGGAGGACCCCCTCCTGGGGGCTTCGGTGGAGCTCCCTATGGGGCCACGATGAGAAAGGTGTGGACAACTGCATGCACAACTCCCTCCCGCGGGGCTTCGATGGAGCCCCCCAGGGGGCAAGGGAAATGTGTGGGGGGGGGTGGGGGGGGCGTGGGAACCCACATGCAAGATCTCTCCTGGAGGCTTCGATGAAGCTCCCTGTGGGGCCACGAGGCGTGTGAAGGATGTGGACAACCACATGCAAAACCCATTTCCTGGAGAGGCTTCGTTGGAGCCCCCTATGGGGTCACGAAATGTGCGAGTGGTGCGCCGAAATTCTTCACATGTGGAGAGCAGAGGCAGGGTTGGGAAGGGAGGAGGGGGGGGCAGCAGAGGAGAGGAGAGGAGAGGAGAGGAGAGGAGAGGAGAGGAGAGGAGAGGAGAGGAGAGGAGAGGAGAGGAGAGGAGAGGAGAGGAGAGGAGGACCCAACACCAGAAGATGGCTGGCACAAACGACGACGATGAAACAGACGCATACGGCAGGCTCTTGTCGTGACGGCCTCGGGGCTGGTTTCCGACATTACGTGGCTCGGTCAACCTTTAACGATCGGCGGCTTCTCGCTTGCCAAATCGCTTGGTATTGCCCGATCCTGGGCCACTGGCGGCATTCAGCCTTGAACGACCGCGCTGGGGTCGTCGCCGGGTCGGTGCGACACGAACCTGCCGTGAGCACAAACTGCGGTGCCTGGAAGCGGGCATCAACACCCACACGGGCGGCTGCCTCCACAGGGGGGTGATCCTGGGTGTCGGTGCTGGGAGCCATCTCTTGGCCACCTGGGAAGCCCGAGTCTCACAACCATCGTCGAGGTTCCCTCGGTGGAGGCAAGCGCCGACACTGGTGTTGGTGCCAACCTCTAGGCCACCGGGGAGCACAGAAAAAACTGTCGCAGGTCCACTGTCCAGATCTGGCGGGCTTGCTCTCCAGCGCCCCCACCACCAGAAGCAGGGGGGGAGGGGAGGGGGTCCTCCTCGTCCTCCTCCTCCTTCGTCCTCCTCCTCATATCCCCCTCCTTCCCCCCTCCAACTGATGGTGGCGGTGGAAAACACGCCCATCAAGATTCGCTCAGAATCAGCCCCTGGGCCCCTCCCGAGGGGGCCCGGGTCCAGCCGCCGTGGCGACGAGAGGCCTCCCCGGGAGGCCCCCCCACAAAAAGCGGAGAAGGCGCCGGCGGGGAGGGCCGCCGCCGCCTCGAGACATCCGCACGGAGCGCCGAAGCTACGCGTCTGCGCAGCTGTCCGCTGGCCGCCTCGGCACCCATCGTTCGGAAGGAGTGGGCAGAAAAATGAAGCAGGAAGGCGTGGAAAGTAGATTGGGTGTCCGCCCGCCCCCCACCGAGGACGGAGGAGGGGAAGCCCCTCGATCGTGGAAGTAGGAGCGGCGCTGAGAGGAAGCTGGAATCTGGGAATCCCAAAAAAATGCCTGCTGTCAACGACCGACGGGTACTCCTGCCGGTTGCCCGCGTAAGCCTGTGCGAGGAAAGGGAGGAGGAGGAGGAGGAGGAGGAGGAGGAGGAGGAGGAGGAGGGAGGAGGAGGGAGGAGAGAGGAGAGAGGAGGAGGAGGGAGGAGGAGGGAGGAGGGAGGAGGGAGGAGGGAGGAGGGAGGAGGGAGGAGGAGGGAGGAGGAGGAGGAAGAGGAGGAGGAGGACTAAATGGGCTAAATGCAAAGCGACCGAGGGGTCGCGCGGAGGGAGGCAGACGCCTAGTCGGAGGAGGAGGTGGAGGGGGAGGGCGGCGGCGCGGGCCTTGATGAGGAGGCCGTCGAGGCGCTCGGCGCACCATCGCAGGCGGCCGCCCCAGCCTCAAAAACGCCGACCAAATCCTCCCCTCTCACCACCTGGATCCCAGACTCCTCCAAGGCGTCCACCGCCGAGACAAACCCCGAGGCCCCTCCATCTCCCTCGGGTGGGGGTCCAGGGGCCTGGGACAAACCACTGCCCCTTACAAGTGCACGAGCTCGAGCCTCTTGGGCGGCGTCTCTGTGCGCCGCCTCAGCGATGGCCCCAGAGGGGCCCCTGTGGGAAGGATGCAGGCCCTTGGCGATCCGAGCAAGGACCTCCTTCCCCTTGGGACTCGGCTCGCCACACTCCTGCAACAGATTGACAAAGCGAAACGTAGCATTGGCCCCGCAATGCGAGCAGAACAAGACCCGCCAACGCGGGATCTCGAGAAGCTGATGTGACGGGTGGGCCTCTTGGCCTCTGAGAGTCCTCCCCCGAGCCTCCACCACCACCGCCTCCCCGAACCGACGTGGGGCCTCCACGGACGGCGACCCCTGAGTGGGGGGCGGGTCAGGACACTGCGTGAGTGCCGACTCGTCGAGACGGCAGTCATCAACGAGAAGCTCGCACTTGGCACAGCGCCACTTAGCAGCACAACGCTCGAACGTGTGAGTGGAGGCTCTCAGGCAGAGGGCACGAGTGGACAGCGGGGCCTGACGAGTGACGCCAACTCTCACCCCACGCAAGACCTTCTCAGGGCCAATACTCTTGATGATGGCCCTTGCTCGGGCACGCACCAAGGCCGCCGTTGCATCCCACTGATCAGTGCAGGGGAGAGGCTCTCGCGCTGCCGTCCAATTCTTGGCAGCTCCTTGGCCTGCCCATGCATCTGCGACAATATTGCCACATGCATAAAAAAGGGTTGGTGATAGCCTCTGGCGTCTCATCCTGATGGGACGGGGTCCACACCAAGGCCACATCGCGTCCAGGTTGTTGCTCCAACGCCCTGCGCAGCCTGGCCCAAAGATCCCAGTTCTTGAGACGCCGAGACCAAGCTCCAAGGGGCCTCCGAGTCCAACCCTGGCCCCACCCATTGAGGAGGGGTTTGCGGTCGGTCACAAACGCCACAGGCCCCGAGCTCTCTTCAACCGCAACACAAAACGCCAATAATTCAGCTCGCGGAACAGTTTGCCGTCGGCCTTCAAGCGGGCCGAAGATGCCAGCGTGGCCTCGCCAACGACCAGCCCCGTCTGGGACGAGAGCCGCGACCGACCATCCACATCGGCGCCTCCGAGGATCATCTGAAAAGGCTCCCCCAGAGCCGTCCCCGAAAAGCGTGAGGCGCCCATGGGGGTCTCTGCAGGCTTCCCAGCGGGGCTTACCTTCATAATCAGGACCCACCACCTCCACCCCACCCCCGTCCCACGAGGCAAAGGAGGGAGTAGTGGAGGAGAGACTGGGCACACCTCTAAGCCAAAGGGCGGGGTCCTGCTCCAAGCCCGCCAGGGCCTGGGGGGCCAAATGATCACTAGCTGTGACCTCGGGGCCCTCATTCGCCGAGCACTTCCAAATGCGATGGGGAAGATCCTCGATGGCCCCAGAGCTGCAACGATCACACAAACGATTGACTTGATACCCTGACTGATGGAGGCGCTCACGGGTCCACTGGCCCCCAGAGACCACGCAATTGTTCAATGCCCAAGACGATATTTTTCCCGAAGCGAGGAACCTCCGCTGCTCAATCCTGATCATGGTCAGGTCGGCCCCGCAGGCGAGGGAGGCGCCGTGCTCGTGCGCCGCCGCCGTCGCCCAGAGCCTGCCCTGGAGGTCCTCCGCGAGATCGTCTAGGACGGACTCGTAGTCGAGGTAAACCAACTCTGCTCCGTCATCTGGGAGTGTCCATTGCTCCAAATATTCGTCGTGAACTCGTTGCCAGCAGTCAGCCGCTTCGGGATCTCGGCCAGCTTCCAAGAGTGTAGCAATAGCGGCCCCAGTCGGGCCCGTGACATACGACCAGATCTTCGGGCCTGCAATGGTCAACCTCGTCTTCAGCAGGGCCCACGTCCGTCGAATGCGCTGATGGAGGTGAGGCTGGTCTTGCCAAAATCTGATCCACTGTCGCAAAGACTGCACCCGAAGCTGGGCTCCAGGATCCACTCCGTCGAACGTGGAGCCAAGTAGCGTGGTTAAGCAGCGCCCCGCAGCTTGCCCCGTGGCGGCTGCTGCTGCCTGCCTCCTCCATCTCAACAGTGCATGCCGAGCCAATCCTCGAACTTGATGGCCATAGACTCCCTGAGGCAAGGCGCCTGTGGCCCAGAGGCCCTTGGCTATACGTGCCTGCTGAGCTGCGTTGCGCATCTTCACTATGCGAAGAGGAGGAGGAGGAGGAGGAAGAAGAGGAGGAGGGAGGAGGAGGGAGGAGGAGGAGGAGAAGGAGGAGGAGGAGGAGGAGGAGGAGGAGGAGCGAGGAGGAGGAGGAGGCAGGAGGGAGGAGGAGGAGGAGCAGGAGGAGGAGGAGGGAGGAGGAGGAGGAGGAGGAGGAGGCAGGAGGGAGGAGGAGGAGGAAGAGGAGAAGGAGGCAGGAGGAGGGGGAGGGAAACTTCGTGCTCTGAGAGTGCTCCGCCGCCCGCGACGCTGCCGCTCCCCTCTTCGCGCCTCTCCCTCCCCCGTCGTGCCCAGCCTGGCCCCGCAGCGCCCCGCGGCTGCCCCGACCGCGTCTCGGTTCCAAGTCGCATATATATAATAGATAAATAAATGTATAACAACGAATACATGCATACATATATACATACGTACATACATACATGCATGCACGCATACATACACACATGCATGCATACATACACACATGCATACATGCATACATGCATACATACATACATACATGCCTGCATACATACATACATACATACATACATACTAACATACATACATACATACATACATGCATGCGTACATACCGACATGCATACAGATATACATACATACATAAATACATGCATGCATGCATGCATGCATGCATACATACATACATACATACATGCAGACATACATACATACATACATACATACATACATACATACATACATACATGCATGCATGCATGCGTGCATACATGCATACATGCATACATGCATACATGCATACATGCATACATGCATACATGCATACATACATACATGCATACATGCACACATGCATACATACATACATAGATAGATACATGCATGCATACATACATACATGCATACAGGCAAACAAACAAACATACCTACATACATACATACATACATACATACATATATACATATCTACATACAGACATACATACATACATACATACATGCATGCATGCATGCATGCATGCATGCATGCATGCATGCATACATACATACATACATACATACATACACAAATACATACATACATACATACATACATACATACATAAATCCGCCGATCCGGCGTGTGAGTTTCAAGGAGTCTCAGCTACAGCCTCGAGGCTGAGCCTCAGCCTCTGGGGGGGTTGCCGGGGTGGCTCTGCCGGGGAAGGGGGGGTGGGGGGGGGGGGTGCGAGTTTCCGGCGGATGCGTTTTTTGACACCCCTCACAAGGATCGTGGCCTCCGAGGGGGTTCCGAACTCGAGTACCACCCCTCCCGCACCAAGAGGCTCCGAGGAGGCCTCCAAGAGGCCCCAAGGGGCGCAGAAGAGGCCCCCAAGAAGCCCCAAGAGGCTCCCAAGAGACCCCCAAGAGGCCCTCTAGTGGCCCCAAGAGGCCCAAGAGGCCCCCAAGAAGCCCCAAGAGGCGCCCAAGAGGCCCCCAGAAGTCCCAGCCAACCACGAGATCCCAACCAGCATCCATGAGGCCTCTGACCCACCACCCACGCACGGTGGCGGGATAGGCCGACGGCGACTGGATAAATGCTGAGTGAGAGGAGGGGAGGGAAAAAGAGAGGAGGGACGAGGGCGAAGAAGGATCACATCAGTCGGAGCGCCCCGGATCGGCGGCACTGGCCGAAGGCCACTACAATACATGTGTACATCTATGTCTATATATATATATATATATGTAAGAGCGCAGTGGTTCCCTGCGTCGAGGCCTGCGCCGCCAAGCTGGCGTCCGCCAGCTGCAGCAGCAGGCGCTGGCTGCTGGTGCGCAGCGCCCCGCGCGCCTGAGGCCCCGCGGCGAGGCAGCGCACGGCCTGAGAGGCAATGAAAGGGCGGGGAAGGGCACCTTGGAGCCTTTCGCATTCGACCTTGGACCTCCTGTTACCCATCTGCCTCGAGCGGTCTTCGGCGGTCTTCCCGCTGTCCTCGGCGGTCTTCCCGCGGTCCTCGGCGGTCTTTGGCGGTCTTCGGCGGTCTTCGGCGTGAAAGCTGGGTGCTGGCGGGCCCATGATCGAACGCGTAAGGAACCGTCTGGGGGTCTGAGGTGGCCCAGCACTGGTTCCGGCTGGTAGGAAGGGCGGCAGGTTCGAGGCCCTGGCTGGGTTCGGGAAAGCCGTTCGCCTTTCTCGGCCTCTGGGAGCCGTATTCGCGCCCCGGGACTGTCGAAAAATGGCCCGAGATCAAAAACTGCGCCAGATGGACCCTGGGGGATGTCTGTGAGTATCGTTTAACCGATCCCCATCCCCAGCGGCGTGGCCTGGGCCCCACTGGCCGATTTACCCCCCTAGATGGGGATACAGGCCGTTCCCTTCGGTTTTCGAGGGGTGTATCCCCAACTGGGGTGGTAATTTGGTGGGTCTCGAAGGGGATGGGGATGGGGATGAGGATCGGTTAACCGATACCGAGTCTGGGGACCGATGTTTAGCGGAATTGACCTCGTCCCACCCACCTGACCGATTCTCTGGGGTCCCAACCAGTTCAGATCCCACGGCCACCTCCAAGGCGCACCAGCTCAGGGGGGATAGCATCGAGCTAAAATCGGCGATAGGTATATATACACATGCATACATGCATACATGCATACATGCATACATGCGTACATACATGCATGCATGCATACATACAGACAGACAGACAGACAGGCATACAGACATACAGACATACAGACATACAGACATACAGGCATACAGACAGACAGACAGACAGACAGACAGACAGACAGACAGACAGACAGACAGACATGCATGCATGCATACCTACCTACCTACCTACCTACCTACCTACCTACCTACATGCATACATACATACATACATACATACATACATACATACATACATACATACACACATGCAGTAATACATACCTACATGTATGTATGCATGCATGCAAACATGCATACGTGCATGCATACATACATACCTGCATACATACGTGCATGCATGCAAACGTGTATACGTGCGTACGTACATGCATACATACATACATGCGTACATAAACACGCACACATACATGCATGCATGCATGCATACATACATGAATACATGCATACATACATGCATGCATACATACATACATACATGCATACATGCATGAACGCATGCATGCATGCATGCATTGATACATTAATTTCAGTCATTCCATACATGTATACGTGCATGCATGCATATGTACAAACATACACTACAATACGATACATTACATTACACTACATTACCAGTACCTTACAATACATTACAGTACATTGCAATACAATACATTACATTACGTTACATCATAATACATTACACTACATTACGTTACATGACATTACATCGCATACATACATACATGACTGCATACATACATACATGCATACATACATACGTACGTACGTGCATACATGCATACATGCATACATGCATGCATGCATGCATACATACGAACATAGATACATACGTACATACATACGTGCATGCATGCATGCATACATATTGACAGACAGGCAGACAGGCAGACAGACAGGCATACATACATGCATGGCGACCTACCAACCTACCGACCAACACATACATAAATACCTATGTGGATACATATAAACATTGTACAAAGATATGTTACCCACTTTGGGCCCCACACAGCGTGTGTCTACCAATCTACGTTGTGGAACATATGTATTGTAACGTATGGTGTGCAGGATGTGTCGAGAGAATTCCGTTGTGCCATATACCGTGTACAATATACACACAGATATGCATGATCATATATATATAGTGTAAAATGTGTGCTGTGCTATGTTGTATGAAATACATGTTGTGCAACCTGCGCTGTGCAAAATATGATGTGCAATCTATGTGGTAGAATATATGTGCTGCAATAAATGTGTTACAACCTGTGCTGTGCAACAGATGTGCAGCAATAGATGTGATGCAACATATGTGGTGCACTCGATGAGGTGCAGTAAATGTGGCGCAATTTATGGTGTCCAATCTATGCTGCACAATTGTTGTGAAGCAGCGCATGTGGTGAAATTGTTGTGGTGCAGCCCATGTATCACAACCTATGTTGTACACTATTTGTGGTACAATATGTGATACAAGCGCGCCGCATGCGCAACATTTTGCTCGTGCGCTCGTTGTGGTCCAATCTAACGGCGGCGACCAGCGGCGACGAGGCGGCGACAGACCGGCCACGGCGGGAACATAGCCGCCAGACCGCCCACACGGCCCAAACCACGGGCGGCGACGAGGCGGCGACAGGGCGGCGACGGCGAGAACCAGGAACGTAGCCGCCAGACCGCCCACACGGCCCAGTTCCGGAGAAAAGAAAGAAGAACCCCTGCGTAAGTGCAGACACTATTTGGCGAATACGTGATGCAATCCAAATGTGTTGTGAGCGATCTGAAAGCGCACCGCAGGCGCGAAACTGTTCCGTGCCACCTACGTGGTGCAATCAAGCGGCCGCGACGAGGCGGCGACGGTGCAACGACGGCACACCATAGCCGCCAGACCCGCCGCACGGCTCAGACGATGAGCGTCGACGAGGCGGCGACGGCGACAGCACAGCCGCCAGAATGGCCACGCGGCCCAGTTCCTAGGAGCAGGAGTCAGAAACACCAAGTGCAAGCACTTTGTGGGGAGAGTCTATATTTATATAATTTTATATATGTGTATATATATATACACCGCCAGACTTGCCACGCGGCCCAGCTCTAGGAGCAGGGCTCAGAAACCTCAAGTGCAAGCACTGTTTGGGGAGAATATATATATATATATATGTATATATATATGTATGTATATATGTATATGTGTGTATATATATGTGTATATACACATATATGTATCGAAAGTTGGGGGTGAGATCGCAATGAAACGGAGACCCCCCACCGGGAAATCGGTTTCGGTTTCGTGTTCGTGTCGTGCGTGCGGGCGAGGCGAAGCTGCGCATGATCCTCCTGTAGCTAGGCCGAAATAGGAGCGAAAGTCCGTTTTCCGTCCGCCAGTGGCGGGGAGGTGTCTCAGTTGGGCAGGGCGGTGTCCCGGGTGTCCCGGGTGTAGTAGGAGCGAAAGTCCGTTTCCCGTCCGCCGGTGGCCGGGAGGTGTCCTAGTTGGGCCAGGCGGTGTCCCGGGTGTCCTGTGGTTGTCCGATGGTTGTCCTGTGGTTGTCGATGGTGTCCAGTTGTGCCGATGATTGTCCTGTGGTTGTCCGACAACAAATCGTTTTTCGGCGCCTGCGGCGGGCATTATCATTTTGCTTTTGAGGTCGATAGTGAGAGCGACAGTGAGATTCACCGGTAGATCGGTCGACGGATGGGTAGATAGTGGGATCTCATCGTCAACGCGATCATCATTGTGGTGGAGGGACTCTGATAGAGAGGGAGAGAGAGAGAGAGGGCGAGAGAGAGAGAAAGGCACAGAGAGTGAGAGAGAGAGAGACAGAGAGGAAGAGAGAGATGAGATCAAGGCGACAGGCTGGAGGTCCGTCAGGGTGGGCATTTGATCTCAATCCCCCCACAGCCTCCTCATCGCCCGCAGGGCGGTCGTCTAGGGGTGTATGTATACATATATGTGCACAGATAAGTAAATCTATATATATATATATACAAATATATGTATATATAGGTGTGTGTATATATAATATAAATGATAAGTATAGATATGTGTATATATATAGAGATGTCGGCAATGGATCTGCGATCGGCCACCGATAGCGGATCCGTACGCCCCCGGGGCGGGTGTACCCTCGGCCACCGCCGGCGCTCCCGGGGGCGACTGCGGGTCGACGCGCGCCCCTCCGGAAGCCCACTCCCCCGCTGCTCTTCGGGTCGCCATCCCCGGGCCTCCGGCGGGCCGCTCTATCGGAGCGACGCGGGGGCACCCCCTCGGAGAGCGCTCTCACGACCCAGACCCCCTCGAGTTATGAAAAAATCACGACGGGAGGTTTTTCATTATTTTCGGCCTCTGGGGGCCCTCACCGGGCCTCGGGAGCGTCAAAAAACGACTCAGGATGAAAAACCGGCGGTCCCGGGGAACGGGTCGAGATCTCTGGGGTCGACGTAATGAAAAAATCATGACGTCGGGGGTCTGGGGACGAGGCGCGGCCGCGGAAGGAGCGCCGCGGGGCTGCAACGCCGAGGAGAGCCTGTCGGGTCGGCCGGTCGAGAGAATCGGCTCACGTGGCTGCTTTTCCCGGCGCCTCCCGGCGCCGGGAGGCGCCCACGTGTGGAGGAATGGGCCCGGCGGCGGGGCCGAAACCAGCTGCACGCAGCAGACTTCGTAGCCCCCCCTTTCCCAAACCCCCCCTTTCGCCCGACCCGAGCCAGCGAAGCCGCCCAGGAGCATGAGACCACAGGCCTCGAGCACCCCGAGCCCAAACACGCTCCAAGACGATGCCCAAGACCCCTGACGTTGCCCCGCCCGAGAGCTTAAGACCACAAGCCTCGGAGCACCCCGAGCCCAAACGCGCTCAAAGACGATGCCCGGACCCCTGGCGCTACCCCTGGCGTCAAGTCGGGCCTGACCCGCTACAGGGGGATTTACGACGAAAAATAAAAATAAAAAAAGTAGTATTGGTTTGACCTTTTGGGGGTACTGTTGGGGGTATTCCTCCTTCTTCGTCGCAAGTCCCCCTCTAGGGGGACACGCCCGACATGACACGAGCCTCGAGCACCCCGAGCCCAGATACGGCAGGTTCGTGTCGTGCCGACCCGAGCGTTGGTTTTTGACACCGCAGGGATCGTTCAACCTTGAACGATCGGCCGCTGCCGCAACGTCCGATCGTTCAACATCGATCGATTCTGGGTCGCCGGCGGCGTTCAACCTTGAACGCCCGCGCTGGGGTCGCCGCTGGTCGACACGACGCAAACCTACCGTAGGGGGACACGCCCGACATGACACGAGCCTCGAGCACCCCGAGCCCAGATAGGCTCGAAGACGCTCCCCCGGCCCCTGCTGGGATGACCGTGGGGGGTCCTAAGTGGATAGCGGGGTTACAAGTGGATGCCAAGGTGGGTTATATCTGGCCCAACCTGGCTTATAAGCGGGTTGCAAGTGCCCTGAGTAGCTTAGGACGCCCGAGTTATCCCTGACCCGAGTTACCCCTGATGATTCGGGGCTCTGGACACGCCCGACATGACACGAGCCTCGAGCACCCCGAGCCCAGACAGGCTCGAAGACGCTCCCCCCGGCCCCTCCTGCCTCCTCCTGCTGCTCCTGCCTCCTCCTCCTCCTCCTCCTCCTCCTCCTCCTCCTCCTCCTCCTCCTCCTCCTCCTCCTCCTCCTCCTCCTCCTCCTCCTCCTCCTCCTCCTCCTCCTCCTCCTCCCTCCTCCTCCTCCACCCCGAGCCCAGACAGGCTCGAAGACGCTCCCCCAGGCCCCTGGCGCTGCCCCCGGGCGGCCTCGGCGAGCGCGCACCCGGCGCCCTGCACGTGCCGCTCCGCGCGCTCGAGGCTCGCCCGCACCTGCCCGGGCGGCCCTTGAGGCGTGAATTGGGCAGACCTCCCTTTCGTAAGACGTGGTCTAGAGTCGGGGCGTTGACCTAAGGGACCCTCCTCCTCCGCCTCCTCCTCCTCCTCCTCCTCCTCCTCCTCCTCCTCCTCCTCCTCCTCCTCCTCCCCCTGGTCGTGAGTCGGGGCGTTGACCTAAGGAGCCCTAGATGAGGAGCGAGGGCCCTTTCTGGGGAGCGGCCAAGAGGGGGGTGTCCAAGAGGGGGGGGTGCAGATCATGCCCGGCGGCATGTGCGCGGCCCAGCGGGGGGGCCAGGGACGCAATGAAATCAGAAGAGCCGCCATGAAATCTGGGGAAATATCATGGCCCACGCCATGATATCCAACCCCCTCCTAGTCATCACCCCCCTCTTTTCCGCCCCCGACTTTCTCCCATAAGTTAAACTTCGATTTCCCACCGGAAACGTAAGGAAAACCTGAGGCAAGCTGTGAAACCATCAAGGGGCACCGAGCCCCTCCCCAACGAAAAGGGTTCCTTCTTCAGCGCCCCGACTGTAAAACGTGGCTCAGCGAAAACGACCCGAGGCCCAAACCTGGCGGGCGCAGGCCTGGAAAGCAGCGGCCACGGCGCCCTCTCGAGAGCCGAAAGCGGACCGTGCACCAATCGGCGTGCCGCTGCTGGGGGTTCTGTCCACCCCCGGCCGAGGGGCCTCCCCGAGACGAGGCCCGAGCAGCCGAGGCCGGAGGATCGCGCCGCACCGCCGACGCGTCGCCGACGCGGCGAGGCGGTGCGTCTGAGAGCAGGGAGCAGCCGCACACGGTCGGACTGGGTCGGAGAGGGCACGCGCGAGGGCACGATGACCTCCCCGAGGGCCCCGCTGCCGCAGAGACGCAGGAGGCACGGGCCGCAGGACACGGGGACACGAGGGGGCCCTCGATCTGGCAGGGGTCGACCCACCAGGCCCGTGCCGCCCACGAGCGCAAACTTTGGGAGCTCCGCGCAGAGGTCTTGGGCCTCCGCAGGAGGGCGCGGCGCCAACCCTTGAACGAAGGATTGCAAAAAAACGAAGGATTGCAAAAAAACCTTCGTTTTTTTGCAATCCTTCGTTTTCTTGCAATCCTTCGAGACCCGCGCGAGGACCTCCGAGGGCTCATACGTCTGTGCCGCTGGTTTCCGATCGAACAACGGCGACGTCGGCGCGCGATCCCCCCGACCCCACCTTCGCGGACCTCCTCTGGGAAGCCTGGAACCACGAGCGGCAAACGTGTCCGCCTCCGCGCCCTCGCGGCCTGGCTTCTGAGTCCGATCCCGCGCATGCGCGGTCGCGCGGGTACGCTCCGCGAGGGGCATCCGCGGAAAAATCACCCAACTATCCGCGGGGTCGCGGCCAAGAGGGGGGTGCCCAAGAGGGGGGGGGTGCAAATCATGACCGTCGGCATGTGCGCGGCCCAGCGGGAGGGCCAGGGACGCAATGAAATAAGAAGAGGCGCCATGAAATCTGGGAAAATATCATGGCCCCCGCCATGATATCCCCCCCCCCCCCCTAGTCATCACCCCCCTCTTTGCCGCCCCCGATATGCGCGGAGTCGCGGCCGAGGGGCTCGACCCGCGAGGCCGCGAATACGGAGCTGTGCTTCGCCCACGCTGGAGCCTCGTCCCCCTCGGCGGAGCCTGCGTGCTCGGCGCCCCCGCGCCGGAGCAGCTCCAGGCCGGCCTCTGTTTTTTGCTCGGCTGCGCACGGGTGGGGGGGGGGGACGACAGGGAGGGGACTGGCACAGGGTTCTGTCGGGCGTGTCCCCCTACAGGGGGATTTTCGAGGAAAAATAGACCCCAGACTATTTTTGGACTATTGTTTATTGTTTTGGGAATATTTGTTTCGTCGAAAATCCCCCTGTAAGGGGACAGGCACGACAGAAGCATAGGGGGGGATGCATCGACCTGGAATCGGCGATACATCGCCGATAGATCGGCGATAGGCCCTCAGTAGTGAATCCGCACCGTCCTGGGCAGGTTGGGGCTATCGGGCCCCTATCAGCGATCAATGGGCGCTTGGGGGACGATGCATCCCCCCTGTGCCTCTCCACCCCTGTCGTTGCCCCTGAGCAGGGGCGGCCCCGGGCAAGGGTGGCCTCCGGGGCGGGCGCGACCTTGGTGGCGAGACCGCAGAAGGATTCTGTGAGGCGCGCCCTGGCCAGGACTGCGGGGCGAATCCCTTGAGGGGGAGGAGGAGGAGGAGGAGGAGGAGGAGGAGGAGGAGGAGGAGGAGGAGGAGGAGGAGGAGGAGGAGGCGGAGGAGGAGGAGGAGGAGGGGGAGTCGTCGCGTCCGGAGACGCCCTACACGGCCGCCCTTCCCCGCCCCGACCCCTGGATGCGCGCCGCCGCGCCGCCCCTCTTGTGGAGCACGGCAGCTCGCCGAGGCCGCGGGAGGGGCAGGTCCTCTGCGGCAGCTCATAGGAGCCTTCCATGCCTTCGTGAAGGCTCTTGCGGATCGACGCCGGTCGACGCCGACTCGGCGCTACCCCACCGATGACAAGACGCTAATCGAAGCTAACGCACCCTGAGGACGGAGTTACTGAAGGGGCCCTGGGACACACAAATAAATACACACAAATAACAAAACTCCCCATATTTTCTTATATTCAGGGTTTTCGTCCTCCCCCCCACTGCCCATATTTTCCTATATTTTCCTGGGGGTCGACGATTAATTGTGTCTGTGTGTTTTTTCCCCTCCTGAGTTACGAGGGTGCACAAGGCTCCCACGAGTTGCTACCGAAGTCTGGGTATCCTTCCTCTTCTGCTTTGGAAGGCCGCGGGGGGGGGGGGGGGGGGGCAGATCCGAGCGCGCCGGGCGGTACTACAGGGACCCCTGCATGAGCATCGCTGAAGCGATACCCATCCCCAGTGGCGTGGCCTGGGCCCTACTGGCCGAGTCACCCCCCTGGGTAAGGATGTAGGCTGTTCCCTTCGGGTTTCGAGGGGCAGATCCCCAACTGGGGTGTTGGGATGGTGGGGATGGGGATGGGGATGGGGATGGGGATGGGGATGGGGATGGGGGCACCTTGAGCCGTCTGGGCATCTGAGGTGGCCCAGCACTGGTTCTGGCCAGCAGGAAGGGCGGGCAGGTTCCAGGCTCTGTGTTCGGGTTTCGAGGGGCATGTCCCCAGCTGGGGTGGTGAGATGGTGGGGATCGGGATGGGGATGGGGGCAGGGATCGGCTAAACATTAGGGGCTGCAGGCCCGCACCAGAGGTCGCTCCGGCAAAGGGCCGCTCTTGCGCGCAGCCGAGCCTTGGCCGCCGTCAGCTCCCGCCCGGCTCTGGCGGCCTCCGCCTGCTGGTCGTGCAGGGCGCGCTTGGCCTCTGCGACCGCTGCCTCCCAGCGCCTCGCCTCCTCCTCCTGTCGGCGGCGCCCCCAGGGGGGAGCTGAGAAGGAGCAGGCCATCTCCGAAGGCGGCGCGGTTTCTAAGAAGCCCTCCGGCCGTTTGGTCAGATTCCTATGTCGTCGGGGAAGGCTTGGAAAGCTTCTCGGAAGGCTGGGGGATTCCGAGCCTTCTGAGAAGGCCCGCCGCCGTCCTCCTCCTCCTCCTCCCTCCTCTTCCTCCTCCTCCTCCGCCTCCTCCTCCTCCTCCTCCTTCTCCTCCTCCTCCTCCTTCTCGTCCTTCCCCCCTGGGCTCACCGCCGATCCTGTTTTCGATGGCCTTCGGAACGAGTGCAGCGCCGACGTGGCCTTGTCCACAGCAGCCCTTGGATACGACGCAGGCGGTGCGAGGAGGGCCGAGGCAGGCTGCGTGCGGTCGGCGCGCTGAGCGGGGTAAACGCACACATACACACACAGACAGACAGACAGACTGACTGACTGACTGACAGACAGACAGACAGACAAACAGACAGACAGACAGACAGACGGACGGACGGACAGACAGACACACACAAAGAAAAAACAACAAAAAAAACAAAACAAAAAAAACTGGTTAAGACACATCCTGCGGATCGTCGATGCGTGGACGCCCGACGCGGGTACGGAAGAAGGGGCACGATGCCGAACAGCGAACCTTGTCCATCCCTGGCCATCGCTCGGACGTCCATGTCCACTGTTTTTGTTTTGGCATCGTGCGTGTTTTTTCCGCCGAATAATCAAGGATGCTCCCCGAAGGTTCTCGCCGAGGGGGAGGAGGAGGAGGAGGAGGAGGAGGAGGAGGAGGAGGAGGAGGAGGACGCTAAGTTAACCGATGGTTAGTTTCAAAAACAGAGGGTTGAGCCGCATCCAGCGACGACCTGGCCCAAATCTCCCGCTGAGCGGGAAACCTGGGCTGGGCCGATGCTAGAAGCGGCTCGGATGGGCCAAACTACGCCTCACCGCGCTTCAATGTTTCGAGGAAAGCCACACCCGTTGGTGCGGCTTGCTTGCACTATCTGAAAAGGTTCTGGGCGCATCTAATAGCATGCGCGCCACACGTCAAGCATATGTATGTGCCCTTACTCGATATGACCATATCGTGTGATGGGTCAACCTAACGAGCACCTGTGAATACATTGCTTAGAGATCGGGCCCCCTCGATCCCCGCACGAGGCTGGGCGCTCACGCAGGGAGTGGCTAAAAACTCCTGGGAGGCCTTGTTACCGTGGGAATTCGTAGAAATGCCAGAGCAACACACACTGCATGCAAAACGACATGGTAGCCCTGTCTCGCCTGCTGGAATCAGGGTGCGCGCGCTCTCTCGAAGCATCCTAGCAAGATTTGGTCGCGGGCTGAAACTGGGCCCCGACTTCTTTTCGACCTGAGCTTTTGCTCGGACACGGGGCCTGGCCGGGGGCCCCGAAGACCCGGAAACCATAGAAATGAAAATATCGCAAGCACGCGCCCCCACTGCTCGGGTCAAATTCTCGGCGATCTGGACGGCCTCAACTACCCCAGGTGGAAGTTGAATCTGCTTGGACATAGCCTCCGCCAACTTATCTGCGATATGATTACCAACCCACGAAAACAACAAAACGTGTTTTTCAGAGGCCTACTGAGGAGACATGTGCGACTCGATCTTCAAGGCAGTGGTCGTCATGACTCGTAGCAGGGGCTGGACACGGCGCCAGTCACTCCGATGTTGTTCTGGAAATATGTCGAGCTCGATGTTGGCGTCGTTTCTCGCAACGCACGAGGAGTCCGCGGCATAGTGGCCCGACGGGGCCTCCCACAGGAACTTCAGAAACGCGATGAGCTCCCCGCGGTTGATGGATTGGGCCCCCCAGGCGCCTCCAGAAGACGCCCAAGCGGTTCTGAGGTGAGGAACGGGATTGGAGATATCGAAACCCTCGAAAACCATATACGCCCAAGAGACACGCCTGAATCTTGGGTCTCCTGAGTACTTACCTCCAGAGGCGTCGCCAGCTCCGACAATAAACCCAACCCCTTGTGGGAAGTCGCCGAAGGCGTGGTATAAAATCTCAGCTTCATCTGGGGGTCTTGGAACATGCGTCCACTCCGAAGGAGTGAGACCTCGAAGCCACACTGCTGGCTGCGCCTCGACCTGGGCCCTTGCCCTGTGCGCGCACAAATTGCTGCTGGCGACTGAGGGCAAGTCGTTGTTCGCAGTGCATTCCCAAACCCTATGAAAACTAGCCTCGACATGTCCTCCGCCGCAGCGGTCGCACAACACCGAAAAATCTGGCGGATCGATGACATCTTTAATTCTCTGGTTGGCCCATTGGCCGCCACAGCACACGTTGACAAGGGTTCCTGCCCACCGATCGTGTTCTCGACCTCTAGCTCCTCGAAGTTGTTGTCTAACGTCCGAAAAGTCGATATCGCGTTCGATGTTTCCACTCTCGTAATGTTTAGCAGCACGTTTCCATAACATACGACGAACTGAATCAGCTAGCTCTTCTTGAATATCTTCTAGGTCGAGGGGTCCCGCTTCGAGGGTCTCTGGGGCAGCCTGGTAGACATTCCCAAGATCGGATACCCAATGCATAGGCCCCACAGGATCCCAGTTGATGTCGGGCAAGGTATTCACTACGGCCCTTGCGGGGCCCTCGACGCTCCGCCATCGATGATGAGGGTTAGCTCTCGCGCGTGCAACATGCCCCGCCCAATATATGGCCGCAAAACTCTGCTCGACGCTTGCTGCGCGCATGTTCATCCTGCCGTCGAGCATCCGAAAAACTTGGCCGATGGCGGGGCCCTGCTCATTCATCTCCAGCTGGAGCAGGGTGTCCAAACAGCGCCCTCTGACTGCAGCTGTAAAAGTACCTCCTCTAGCTCTCCGCCAAGACTGAATAGCTGAGGGGGCCCATGCCGCACACGTGCGCATCATACTGAACTTTGGCCATGCTACCTCTGTGTATTACACGCCGTGCTGCTTGCCTGCCCGTTCTGCCTGCACCTTTAAGCTTTCTTGTTTTGCTGACTTGTTTCCATGCTATAATTATTATAGCTGTTGCTTTAGGACGTGCTCGCATGTTAGCTCCACGACCGACCCCAAGATCCACAGCCTTCTGAGCGACAGTGATGTTGATGTTTTGATTAGCGAGCCTACGTGCCAGTTCGGCAGCTAGCCCTCTGCCCCCTTGTGATAATTTTGCGTTTACTTGCCACACTGAGGCGCGCCGTGCTGCAAAGCCTGCCCAGTAGGGAACCCGCCTTGGAGAGGGCCTGCGCGAGGAACCTGACGGAGCCGAGTGCGCATTGCGTGATACCGCCTACCCAAGATCTGGTGATGACCGTAGGGTAGTACTTGCTGTGTACGGCTTCCAGAGTACTATATAAATAAAATCTTCCAAAATTAAGCCCTCGACGGGTTCCTGCAATGATTCTCTCGCCTGCCTGCACAGGCAAAGACAAACAGCCTTCTTCACGAAATACACGCACATGGAGATGGGCGAGGCCCTCCATCAGGAGGGCAAGAGGCGGGAACTGCAAGGCAAGACCCTGCTCGAAGAGTCTCTCGCACTCGAGCGAGTCGTAAAAACCACCTGTGCCCCAGAGCAGGCTGGCTGGCGCCGCGTGAGTCGGGCCCATCTTGACAGCTTCGTCGGTGAAAGCCCTGAGTAGACCCACTCTGAGACAAGATGAGCCACGTACTCCATTATCCGATGTGCCCGCCATCTTCTCAACCCACTCGGAACTGTAAATCTGTCTCGTCGAGCTCCAAAGTCTAATAAAATCTGGGATCAATCCAATAGAACGATCTGTGGTTGATCCTTTTCCCAGGAAGGCCACGATGGGGGTCTGAATTTGCCGCGGCCATCCTCCACGGGATTCACGCTGATTCAAAAACTTGGTAAGATGCGAAACACCAGCTGGGGTAAATACTTAAGAGTGCCACTCAACTGTTCAACACCTGATGCTATCTTGGAATTGACCTGCTTCACAACTAATGTCACCTGTTCGTCTGCAAGGTGGCCAAGGCTTGTCCCGAGTTCGTTGTTGGGCTTCTCGCAGGAGAGGGTACAAGCGCTGCAAGGAAAGCGCATTGGAAGCACATTTTTTCTGCCACAGCACACCCTTGCGATCCATGATGGTCTGGGGGTTAGTGGAGCTGCCCTGGTCGTCGCGGAACTCCGTCTCAATGCGGGTATTGGGCTTGACGTACCAGTGGAGCGTACCCACATTGTGCTGGAGGGACGTCTGCACCCACGACTGGAACTGATAACTGTCGCGCGAAGCTTTCCTCTCCAATGACTGACAGATTTTCATTGCCGAACTTCCCATCAACGAAAGAACTTCTTCCGAAAAATTGCGCATGATCATCAAAGAGCAAATCCAATCATACCTGTCTCTGCCCGCGACTTGTCCGCGTCCTGAGGTCGGCATGTCTGCTGGCGCCTGCATGAGACGATTGACCAAGAAACCGCGTCTCGGCTTGGCCCTGGCTATGTTTTTTTTCCCCGAAACTGCGGGCAATGCAACGCGGGGAGGATGCGAAGCCGAAGGAAGACCTCCGACCTAGCTCCCGAGACGCCCCCCCTCGTTCGGCCCTTGGGCGCCCCCCGAGTTGGCCCTCGCCACAGACTCGCGGGGGCGGAGGGGGCCCGCGGTCGCCGGGTCTGTCCGCGTGGGGGCTCCAGCCCCTGAAGACATCTTCGCTGGTAGAAGCCGTAGTAGCTCTTGAATCCAGCCTGAAACTTGCAACCACCATCTGCTAGACTTGTCCGAGCGAGCGCAAGAAACTGAGGGGGGCGAAAGAGGTAACATCTTGAACTCTCTCGATTCTCCTCGCCCTCGATACTGCCATTGTCTGGACGTTGGCACTTCAACTACCCTGCACACATAGGATTCCAAACAGCTTGTGAACTTGCCACATTCTGAACCAAGGGAAAGTGCCGAGTCTGGGTCGCGCTTGAAAGGGTAACTATCATTGATCCAAGCTTCTGGCGGTGACGTCCACGCGCTCTTGGCCAGGGTGTTGTCCGAAATAGAATTCCACGGGGCGCCCCAGGAATCGGTGTCCCACTCCAGATATTTAGCTGGCTGGATATCGGTAGTCCCCGTCTCCGTAACATTTGTCTTCTCGACCACTGAAGACCGCCACAGCTGCTCGAGTGCGTCGGAATCGAAGTCGCAGGGATCTCTGTGCAGGAACCTCCGAGCCGAGTCTGGAAAAGGGGTACAAAGGAGAGGTGCTGTAACCGCGGGCTCGGGTTCTGGTTGCTCGATCTGGTTGTCGCGGTCTGCTCGTCGTTGGCGTAACTGCTCTGAAGCAAGCTTCTTCCTGGATCTCTTGCTGTTGGGGTCTGAGCTGATCTTGGAAGGCAAAGGCGGCAAGAAGGGCCTCGGCAAATCCAGAACTCGACGCGCGGCGAGGTGGGTCGCCATGTTGGGTTCAAAAAGAATATCATTGTGATATCCACCTTCCGCGTCCAATAGTTGAGAACTGTGATGGAGTGGTGCGAAATCGTGCGAGCCGATGGCGTAATCGATGATACGCTGCCCTGAACCACGAGTAGAAGAATGTGCGGCATCCGAAGGGTAGTACACTTGGCCATTCCATCTGCGCGTCCACCTTGACATTCCCAAGGGTGTAGCATTGAAACCTCCCATCACGACCCACGGTCCGTCGCGGTTTGAAGGGACCGATCGAGACCGCGAGGCAAGTGCCAATTACCAATAAGGAAACCTTGGATATCCGCCACTGCACTGCGACGACGCCTCGAAACGAAAGGGGGCCTGCTGCCTTGGAGTCGGAGATACCAACGTGGCCTATCATGTTCGCATCGTCGTCGGACAAGTGCCTGTAAGACGTCCACGAATTATGCTGTCGCATGCCGAGGACCACACCTCCCTGCCTTGCTGACCTTTGCCGTAGGATATGCTGGCGATACGACTCCTTGCCATTTGTTCAGCTTCAAGGTACTCAAAATATCCTGAGTGTCCTCTGGCAACACATGTGTCTCTGGGGTGATAATGATATCTGCGTCGCTTTGTTCAAAGAGTGTGGTGCTTCTCTTGCCCCACAACGAAAAATTGCGTGGAATGATGCGTCGGATATTCGGCTGCTGGCGAGGCGGCCTTCGTGCCTTAGGATAAAGCCACGAAGTGTTACCCCCTGTCGGCTGCCGATCGAACTTCTCGAAATCTGCCCTGGCAGCCTCGGCCCCACGAGCGGTTTCCAAAAGACGCTGCATTTATCTGCAGAAGCGATTCCTGCCTGAGACGAGGCTGGAGCCGGTGCCGCTGACAAGGAAGCTGCCGAAGACGGTGGAGCCTCGGCTGTCGCTGGTTCAGGCGCTGGTGCCTGCGCCGTGGGGGCCTTCGGAGGGGCCTTGGCTGCTGGCGCTGCTGCTGGCGCTGCCGCTTCGGACGCTGGGCCTGCAGGGGCATCCCGATCACCTCCAGATGCCACTCCAGCGCCGCCAGGTTGGGCATTGGGACGTTTGAGGGACATCCTCGCGCGGAGCTCCTGGAAATCATTCTTTCGTTGTGCCAGTTGAGCTGCTGCTAGGCCAACTGCCTGGATAATGAGCTGTTTAACCTCCTGCGCCAGCTTCGCCTTGTGCCCCTGCCAGGCGTTGACGCCCTCCTCTGAGAGATCCAGCTCCGCGTAGTCGAAGAAAACTCTCCATCTTCGAATTCGACGAGGTCCTCGAGCTCATTCTCCTCGGCCTCGAGGACTCTGGACACATTGAAGTACGCAGGCTTAGCACGGGTGGGCCGTGAGCCGCCGTCTGGGACGGCTTGCTTGACACGCTGAATATATGCCTCGAGCTGCTGTTCGCGTCGAGGACGGGCATCTGCTGCTTCTTGCGCTCGCGCTTGTACTTCAGCTCGGGATTCTGCCAACCACTTCTCGCAGTCGGCCTCGTGGTCCAGAGCTTTGGTAAGAGCCTCTCCAGCTTTGCGCGAAGCCACCGCCAGGCGCTGGGCTTCTCGCTCTCTCTCGAGGTCGGGCTTGGAGTTGGTGGGGGCCTGCGGCTGCGAGACTGCTGCTGACGCAGCAGCGACCTGCTTGAAAGCCTCGAGCTGCGCTCCTGCTTGCGCAACCTGCGCAGCAGGGCGTCCATGAGCTGGTCGGTGGCGGGGGCGAAGGGGTGAGCGGTGCCGTCTCCGAGGAACGCTGTCGTAGCTGGTGGAGACGTTGTATATTGAGTCCACTTCCCAGGCGGCAGGGCAAATGGACTGCTCCGCTTGGTGCACTGGAAAGAAGGTGGGCCCGTGTTCCAAGAACCTGCATCTCGTGGCGGGGGCTGGCCACCGAGTGGACGCAACAAGCCACCACATTGCCAACAGGATGCGTGCCTCTTCCAATTCGATGTATACCGACACCCATCGTGAGGACAAGCAACGAAACCATGATACGAAAACTGCTGCTGCCTGCCCATGACTGTGCACGGCCCGCGCTGAACCTACCCGTGCTGAGGGATGTGCTGACCCTTGGGGCAAGGGCCGCACGCGCAGACCTGGGGCGGACCAGGCCTCGCAAGGATGAAAGCTGCCGCGGACTAGCGGTATCCGTGTCTGCCAATGCGGGCTCAGCCCGCCAAAGCATCAGCCTTGAGCCAAAATGGCTACGGAAGGAGGAGGAGGAGGAGGAGGAGGAGGAGGAGGAGGAGGAGGGGGAGGAGGAGGAGTAGGAGGAGGAGGAGGAGGAGGAGGGGGAAGGCAAAATGCACACGTCCGAGCGATGCCAAGATCATCGGCAGCGGCCGCTGTTGGGCAGGCGGCTCTTCGCCCCAAGCGGAGCACAGCGCCCGCGGCGGCACCGAGGGCAGGGCCAGGCTCGGGACCGGCGGGAGCGGCTGCGGGCCTTCGTCCCCAAGCTTTGCCTTTGCCCAGCCAGACGACCCTCACCACGTGCGCAAACGCAAACGTTTTGGGTGACCCAAAAAGGGGTGCAGCTGAAAGGGGGTGGTGCAACAGAGTTGGGGCCATTGTGTTGCAAAGGGGAATCGGATTGCATTGTATTGCAAGTAATGTGTTGCACGCGAAAATCGAGCAATACACTTGCGCCCCGAAATGTACTGCACGCCCCAATTGTTTTGCAACCCCACAAATCTACTGCACCAAATCTATTGCACCACCCCCTTGTCGCTGGACCCCCTTTTGGGTCAACCAGAAACGTGTGCTTGCCTACCGAAGCCCTCCCATGGAACGCAGGCGGCGCAGCTGCTGAGGGCCTGCACGGGTGCGTCCCATCGACGGAGCTGAACGGGGTCAACACAGGTTGGGCCAACACGCGTCCCGAAGACAATCGATCGGACCGATCGCGACCCCATACCTGGGGAATCCGGAAGGTACAGCTACCGCTACTCCCCGGACCTCTCCCGGGGTGCGTTCTGACAAGAATTCCGAGGCGAATCCGACGGTGGCGACGAGGGCCTCCGAGGAGGCCCGAAAAGGGCAAAACGAGGAAAGGGTACGGCAGGTTCGTGTCGTGCCGACCCCAGCGTTGGTTTTTGACACCGCAGGGATCGTTCAACCTTGAACGATCGGCCGCTGCCGCAACGTCCGATCGTTCCACATCGATCGATTCTGGGTCGCCGGCGGCGTTCAACCTTGAACGCCCGCGCTGGGGTCGCCGCTGGTCGTCACGACGCAAACCTACCGTAGAGGTTTGGGCACCTCTTCCTCCTATCCTTCAGCCTGCCGCGGAGCTCCGACCGGAGCCCCTCCACGCCAGCCTTCAGCCTGGCCAGCTCGGCCGCGTACTCGGCGGCCCCCTTCTCCCCGAGCTCCGCCTCCTCGGCGCGCTCCTCCCGCCACCGATCCACCTGCAGAAGGAGAGGAATGGGGGGACGAAGAGTGGCATAAACACCAAAACTCGGAGGTCCGCGCGGACCTCCGAGCTGTTTATGTTTATGTCACTCGTCGTTCCCCGAAGGACACACACACACACAAAAAAAAAAACTGCACAAGCACAAACGTTCCGACCCCAGGAGGGGTCCAGAGGCAAATCTTGAATCAACTGGGGCCAGGATTGGCGCTGGGCCCCCTTGGCGGCGCCAGCGGCGCCGCGCGCCAGGGAGGGCGAGCCATCGCCGATCTCAGAGATCCGCGCGGAACTCTGACAGCGCTTTGCTCCCGGGAGGCCTAGAAACATTGGCATCCGCACCACTGTGGGCGGCTGCCTCCACCGAGGGAATCTCGGGGACGGTGGCAGGACTCGAGCGTCTCTGAGGCGACCTTGGCCCAGAGATGACCACCAACATCAGAGTCCAGGATCGTCCACCCCTGGAGGCAACCGCCCGTGCTGGCGTCCAGTGGCACCGTCCTCCCTTCGAGTCGCCTGCTCCAGATCTCGTAAGAAAAGGGAGGGGGCTTGGACCCTCCAAGACGAGCCGCTTCAGACACCCCCCCGTGGGAGAATCCTCCAAAACGTCGTCCCCAGACCCCCCCCAGGCCCTCCAAGATGGCCTGGAAGAGACCCCCCCCCGAAATGAGACCCCCATCCCTTTCTTACGAGATCTGGGCTACGTCCCGACTACTGTTTGACTATTTTTGGTGCACTTCTTCGTCGAAAATCCCCCCGTAGGGGGACAGGCCCGACTTACGGGAAGGAGGAGGAGGAGGAGGAGGAGGAGGAGGAGGAGGAGGAGGAGGGGGCTACGTTCTACGAAATCTGGAGTACTCGGCGCACTCCTCCCGCCACCGCTCCCCCCCCCCCTCAGCAGCAGGGGGGCCCCGCGCCCGGGCCCCGAGGAGGTCCGCGAGGACCTCCGACGGCCTGCGCCCAGGACGCCGCTGCTACAGGCCTCCTAGACGGGGACCGAGCACTCCAGAGTTCGCAATGAACAGGAGGGGGGTCTCACTTCGGGGGAAATCGAGCCCTCCGCCCCAGAAGGCGCCCAGGAGGCCCCAAAAAGGCCCCAAGAGGCCCCAAAGAGGCCCCCAAGACGCCCCAAGAGGCGCCCAAGAGGCCCAAAAGAAGCCCCAAGAGGCCCCAAAACGGCCCCCAAGAGGCCCCCAAACTCGGCTAGCCCACAACGGTGCGACAATATGGGCCGGCGGAATGAGCGAAGCGATTAAATAACAGGAGGGGGGTCTCACTTCGGGGGGGGTCTCTTCGAGGCTATCTTGGGGGGCCTGGGGGGTCTGGGGGCGATGCTTCTGGAGGGTTCTCCCACCGGGGGGGGGGGTCTGGAATGGCTTGTCTTGGAGGGTCCAGACCCCCTCCCTTTTATTACGAGATCTGGAGTAGATGGGGTCGGAGGATCGCGCCGCATCGCCAATGCATCGCTGATGCATCGGCGATGCATCGGCGACGTATCGGCGACGTCGGCGACGCATCGGCGATGTCGGCGCGGAGCAAATTACCGCAGCGAGGCGTCGCCGATGCATCGGCGATGCGGCGCGATCCCCCGACCCCATCTAATCCGACCCCACCTGGGAAGCCCAGAGTTCCCCTTCCCCGAGCCTCGGCTCTAAGATCCAGAGAGGTGTGACTTTTCAAAACGCCGACCAACAGAGGTCGTAACCCATTCCCCAGAACCGCGCTCTTCATCCTGCGTCAGAGTTTGACGGTCCCGAGAGGCAGAAGATCTGCGGAAACCTCCCGTCGTGATTTTTCCATGGCCAGGAGGGATTGCCGAACTCCCATCCCCGACAACTTATGACGCCGACCTCCTCCTCCTCCTCCTCCTCCACCTCCTCCTCCTCCTCCCCCTCCTCCTCCCCAAGGCCGTGAACGGCGACAGCACAACCGAAAACCGACCGAACCGACAGCGACACCACAACCGACCGAGACCGACAGGCTGAAAGCAGCCTGGCAGGGCGCAGCCACGCGGCAACGACACAGAAACCGACGGAACCGAATCGACCGAGCGCAACCGACTGCGACTCAAAACCGAACCGACCGAACCGTGAACACCCTTTAACCAGCCTCGAACGTATCCCTATCCCTAAGATGGGCGAGCAAAAAGCGAGGACAATCTTAGGGATAGGCGCCCAGAAACTGAGGGAATCCTTAAGATCGGCATCGAGGTGAGGTGATGTCAAACATAGGGATAGGGATATATTTCAAACTGAACCGTGAACCGACCGAACCCTGAACTCGCCATCGCTCGGACGTCCATTCCCTGTGTTTTTGTTTGGCTTCGTGCGTGGCTTTCTCGCCAAATGATCAAGGATGCTCCTGGATGGTCCTCGCCGAAGGAAAAATGCACACGTCCGAGCCATGCCAAGTGAACATCCCTGCTCCCCCGAGGCCTCGGCTCTCAGCCGCCCGTTCTCCGCCACCAGCTCCTCGACCCTCGCCTGCAGGACCTCCGGCGGCGCCGGCGCGGGCCTGGTCTGCGTCCCGGCGTCCATGCCCTGGCCCAGCTCAGCCAGCTGACTACCTACCAGACCACCCCAACCCAACCCGAAGACCCGAATTTCGGGTTGGGGGGGGTAAGGGTTCCACATGTGTTTTTGTCGATGTTTCCCGACCCCCCCCAACTGGGAATCGAGGGTACATCTGAGCCTTCGGGTTGGGTTGGGGTGGTTTGGAGGGTGGTGAGCCAGGCAGCGCCCAAGCCTCGATGGTCCTCAGAACGTGCGCCAGCGCCAACGACGCGGCGGGACGGGGAAATGGCCACAGCCACTGCTTCTTGTTCGCGCCGCCTTCCAGCCGGCCGAAAAAGAAGCAGTGGCTGCGGTCATTTCCCTGGTGCCAAGCTTAACGAAAATGACCACAACCACTGCTTTGTCTCTGCGGGCTGGAAGAAGGCAACAAAAGAAAAGCAGTGGCTGTGGTCGTTTTCACGGCCCGTAGACGCGCACGTGCGCGCCGAGGGGCGCCCCGGCGCCTGCTTGGCTGGATGGCGGCTTCGGCAAAGAGTCGCCGGGCCTCTGCTTCCCGACGACCGTGCTGCCCGGACGCGTTCCGACTGTCACTTGCCCCCGCAGAGTTTGGGACGCTCCGGAAAAGATGTGGCAGCGCCCACGCGTGCTTCTCGATCATATCTCTTGAGCACGACGCAGGCGGTTCAAGCAAGGCCGACACAGGATGCGTGCTATCGGTGGGGCTGAACGGGGCAAACGAACACATACAAACACACACACAAACACTTGTTAGCGATTGCGGCCGGCCTCGCGCGCAGCGACGAAGCGAGCAAGTCGACCAAGCGGAACGGAACTGGCGCGCGCGGCTGGGCCCTGAGACGCGAGACCACACACACGCACACACTCCCACACACACACACACACACACACATTGCAATAACACACGTCCTGCCGATCATCGACAAGGGGAAACTGACGCCTACCAGTCGGGAGACGTCAGCCAAACACATCACCGATCCTTGCAAGGCCCATCCTGAGCCCAGGATCGGGCGTGGACTCAGCGCAAGCCCGGCTCGAAACAACTGCGCTGCAGATTTGGGGATGGGTTCGTAGGCCCGACTCAGCAACTGTGTAAGGCCACCTCCAGGGCCGTGCGCTGTATCTCGCTACCTGCAGGCTGACAGGAACGGTGAGTACGCCATCCTGGCTTGGCCAGGGGGGACATATATATATACACACACATACATTCACACACATACATACATACATACATTCATTCATTCATTCATAACTACATTCCTACATACACACATACATGTATGCATGCATGCATGCATACATACATGCATACATGTATGGATATAGTATGTGTGTATATATATGTGTATGAAAGAGAGACAGAGAGAAAGAGAGAGAGAGAGAGCGCGTTTCACAGGCCCTTGCCTTAAGAACATTCGGCGGCGCGTTTCGAACCGGGGGGTGGGCCCCCCCCCAACACTCGGCGCCGTCGATCAGAAACAGGGGGACTTGGAACTCCCCTCCCCCCTGACCCCCCCCCCCCCCGAACCCTTCCCCCTCCCCCCACCCAGCACCGATGCCCAGCGCAGGCGCCGGCGCCGGCGCTGGCGGCCGCCAGAAGCGCCGACGGCGGGGACGCAGCGACAATGACCAGAAGCAGCCCAAGGGAAAAGAATGGGGGGAAGGGGTTCAAACCCCCCCCCCTCGCCGGCGCCGGCGAACGGCGGCGGCCAGCAGCGCCGACGGCGAGGGCGCAGCGACGACTACCACCACTACCACCACCACCACCACTACCACCACCACCACCACCACCTCAACCCACCACCACCTCAACCCACCACCACCATAACCAACCAACCACACAACCACCACCACCACCACAGCCACCACCACCACCACAACCACCACCACCACAACTCACCACCACCACCACCACCATCACCACTACCACCACTACCACTACCACCACCGCCACTACCACCACACCACAAACCCACCACCACTACCACCACCGCCACAATCTACCACACCATCACCACCACCACCGCCACAACCACCACCACTACCAGCAGCACAACCCACCACCACCACCACAAACCACCACACCCACCACCACCACAAACCACCACTACCACCACCACCACCACCTCCACCAACCACCGCCACCACCACAACCCACCACCACCACCACCAACCACCCACCACCACCACCACCACCACCACAACCCACCGCCATCACCATCACAAACTACCACCACAACACCAACCACCAACACTACCACCACCCACCACCACAGCCACCACGACCACAACAAACCACCACACCACCACCACCACCCACCACAACCACCACCACCGCCACCACCACCACCACAACCCACCACCACCGCCACCACACCACCACAACCACCAACCACCACCACCACCACAACCACCACCACCACCGCAACAAACCACCACCACCACCACTACAACCACCACCACCGCAACTACCACCACCACAACCCACCTCCACCACCACCACAACCACAACCACTACCACTACCACAACCTCCACGACAGACCACCACACCACCACCGCCACCGCCATCGCCACCACCACCTTAACCCACCACCGCCACAACTACCACCACCACCACCACCACCAGAAACCACCGCACCACCACCACCACCACCACCACCACCGTCACCACCACCACCACCACCACAACCTGCCACTACAACCACCACAACCACCACCACCACCAACCACACCACCAACACCACCACCACCGCCGCCACAACCACCACCACCATCACGACAACCACCACAGCCACAACCTGCCACTACAACCACCTCAGAGAGGCCCCAAAAGACACCCAAGAAACGTCCAAGAAGCTGCACAAATGCCCTTCGGAGACCCCCGAGAGCCCTCTTACGAGACCCCAAGAGGCATCCATCAGGACTCTGACCCAGAACTTCGTCGTCGTCATTGTCGGCGCCGTCGTCCTCGTCGACGCTCCCCGCCACCGCCGCTCGCCGCCGCAGGCGCCGGCGCCGGCCCAAAAAAAGTCGTCGTCCCCGCCGCCGCCCGCCAGCCGCCGCCGACGTAGGCGCTGGCCCGAGGAAAGGGAGAGAGGAGAAGTAGGGGAGGGGGGGGCGGGAGGGGGGAGGTAGAAATACCCCCGCCCCCCCTTTCGAACCACCCCCCTCCATCCAGGGTGGGGGGGTCCGGTTCCAACCCACCCACCCCTCCAAGCGACCACAAAAGGCGCTCTTTCATGTGTGTATGTATATATGTATATATGTATATATGTATATAAATATATACACATACACACACACACACCGCTCTTCGGCCCGGCTGCTGGATGCAGGCTGGAGATGAGCCAAACGTCCACAGCAGCGCCCCTTCCAAGGCACAAGCGCCTGCGCCGCCACAGTCTGCCCACAGGCACTGGCGAGGGGTCGTGCCCCAGGGCCTTCGGGAAGCGGAGGATGAGTCTCCTAAGCTGTTCTCTGCTGCTACCCGGCGCCCATGATTTGCCAGCATCGGCATAACGAATATGCTGGCCGACTCGCCCCGTCAAGGGCTGATGTGGAGAAGCCTTCCCCACCGACACCGCGTGGGCAAGGAGGACCTTCAAGGTGCACGCAGCTCGTCCAAGCGCCTGCCCTCAACAATACTGCGATGTGGATAGTTGCCTGCCCACGCGGGCGGGCCGGTATCCATATCCACCTGTCCTCGAGACCCCGGGGGCACGACCCCGGAGCGGTGGACGCCAAAGGCAGGACTGTCGGAGCCCCGCGCGGAGTCCTCGGGTCGGCGCGCGGACCGCCAGCGGGGCCCTGCGCCGATCAAAAAAATCCGCGAAGCGATCCGACAGACCGCGTTGGCGCAGGTGCTGCTCGTTGAAGTGCTGCGGACATGGCGTCTGTCCATACCGTCCATACCCACGGCGTCTTGGAATCTCCGGGAAGGGTGGACGGTTTCCCCCGGGGCCGTTGGCGACCCGAGGAGGGGAGCGAGGAGGGGGAGGAGGAGGAGGAGCAGGAGGAGGAGGAGGAGAAGGAGGAGGTGGGGACGAGGAGGAGGAGGATGAGGATGATGATGATGAGGATACGATACGCACACCCCTGACGCCATGTTGTCTGATTGTCATGTGAGTACTGTACTCACTGAGCTTCAAAATCGCGCAGCAGTGGGCCCTGATACATTCAAGACTGACTGTGAACCTTCCCTTTGGAGAGGGCGCCTATGCCAAGCTCTAAGCACCAGGGCCGCAAACGTGGCCCCGCCTTGGGGCCGTCCTGGCCCCTGCAGCCACCGACGCAGAAGGTAGCCACAGGAGACTGGGGCGGGATTATTCAGGGTTTACCGCTTGTTTAGCAATGCCAGGAATGTTTCGACTGCTAGCAAGACCGGCAAACCTCTGAGACCCTGGGTAGATCCCTCGAGAGGCCAGATATTCAGTAGTTATTTGCTTGCCAGTTCCAGGAGGTCGGGGGGAGGAGGGGGAGGAAGGCTCCGAGGCACGAGAGGGGCCAGTAAGGAAGGAGAAGAAACAGAGAGCACAGAATGGCTGACGGGCCTAGTTGAAGAAGTGGAAGAGCTGGCCCCAATCGGTGTCGGCGGAAGTCGGAAAGCAGACGTAGGTAGATACTCGTTCAAATCGATATATGCAACAGGTTCGGCAACTCGAGATTCAGGTCCAAAAAAACACAACCCAATCTCAACCAGGTTGAACGCTATTCGCACACGGTTGACCTCAGGAAGTGTCGAAGCCTCAAGTATACGACAATCGTCTTCATCATCATCATCCTCGCTGGGCCCCCCCTCAGCAGGCAGGTCACCGTCACCGACGGATCCCAGAATCTGGCTACTTCAGCAAAGCCTCCAAAAAGGTCTGCGGGCTCCCCCTCCGCAGGCAGGTCACCGCCACCGACGGATCCCAGAATCTGGTTTGCGCCACGCTGCTGAACGAAGGGGGGGCCTACTTCAACAAGGCCTCCAGGAGGGTCTGTAGGCCCCCTCTCAGCAGGCAGGTCACCGTCACCGACGGATCCCAGAATCTGGCTTGCGCCACGCTGCTGAGCGAAGAGGCGGCCTACTTCAGCAAGGCCTCCAGGAAGGTCTGGATCTCGCGCTCCACGAACGATGCAGGGGCTCGGCCGAACTTCCTCGTAGTGTGTGGAACCTGGGAGATGATGATGATGATGATGATGATGGTGATGATGATGATGATGATGATGATGATGATGATGATGATGATGATGATGATGATGATGATGATGATGATGAAGATGATGATGATGATGATGATGATGATGATGATGATGATGATGAGGAGGAGGAGGAGGAGGAGGAGGAGGAGAGAGGAGGAGGACGGGTCGCCTAAGCCCTTCGGAGAAGCCCTCCAGAGAAAGGATACCAAGAGCCCGAGACGCACCGGACATGGACAGAGACCTGGCCTCGCCGGGGCCAGATCAGAATCCACACTGTCGCATGACTCTTGTGGGCCCAAGAGGGCCCGAAGACGGGCCAAGAGGGTCCCAAGAGGCCCCCAAGACGATCCAAGAGGACCCTGAACCGCCGAACAATCGGTTCAAGACGCCCAAGATGACCTCCAGTCGGCCTCCGAGAGACTTCCAAAGAGGGCCTGGAGAGGTCAAAATCATTCCGAGCGTTCGATGCTCCAAGACGTCCCAAGAGGCCCCAAAGACCGCCCCTGAGGCCCCCAATAGGGCCCCAAGACGGCCCAAGAGGGCCCAAGACAGCCAAAGAGGTGCCAAAGACTGGCCATGAAGGCCTCAAGACGGCCCCAAGAGAGGCCCACGAGGGGAAACACAAACCGAAAATTCAAGCCTTCCGTCCCAAGAGGCGCCCAAGAGGCCCCCAAGAGGAACCCCCGAGGCCCAAAGAAGCCCCCAAGAGGCCAAAAATAGGCCCCAAGAGGCCCCCAGACAGCCCCCCAGAGGCCTCAAACTGTCTCCAGACGGCCTCCCGAGTGGCCTCGACAAGATCACGACGAACATCCAAGAGGCCTCAGACCCACAACCCAGGCACGGTGGCGGGGTGGGCCGAAGGCCATTCGACCTGCCGCCCCCTTGTGGTCTTGTCACAGGGGTGCCTGGCGTGCTAGATCCTCCTGGTTTGGTTCGATTCTTTGTTTGAAATTATCCCAGTGCGGCCCTACCTAGGAGTTGGAGCCTCTAGGAAAGCAACATTAGTAGGAGCAGTAAACGCCGTCTTCCTCCTTCTCCTCACCGTCGTAGTTGTAGCAGTAGT
>CAUYUJ010007787.1:0-44369 GCA_963575745.1 Prorocentrum cordatum
GGCGCGGGGTGGAGCTAGTTGGCCCACCCGGCCAGAAAGGACAATGTGACAACTTTTGGGTGGTGTTGCGAAAATTTCAAAGATATTTGACAATTTATTTTAAAAAAGCAGATTTTTACGCCGAGCATTGCATATGAGCTTTACTCTGACAGCAGCTCAGATCTCTCGATGCATTTTTCATAGTTTTCTGCACTTAACTCGGGGCTGCAGGGCCGGTAATGATAGAAGTCGACTCGCAGACGTCAGACGCGTCCGCCTGTCGCATTGAGAGGACAGAAAATATTTACTATGAGTCGGAATGTTGGTAGGTCCTCGGTGTTCGCAACTTCGTCGAGCTGGAAGCTCTACGAGCCTCCCGACGGTAACCAAGGTTGACGGTTTACCGCCGGCGTCCAGTGCCTTCGCTATCCGGGTTTTGGACGCTTAGAAGTCGATTCCTGTGACCAGCAACACTGTAGCCCCCCCCAGCACGATTGAAGTAGCTCGTAGAGCTTCCCTGAGCTAGTTATAGCTGGAAGCTAAGAGAAATTCCGGCGCGCTGGAGAGCCAGTTGGCTCGAAAAAAAAGAACTGAACTTTTCACAACTTTTGCTCAGTTGAAAAATACGTTCTCGAAATTTGACAATTCGTTAGAGCTCTAGTATTTTTTCCCGTGATATTTGATCTCATTCCCGCTCGCCATCTTAATCTCAGCTCGATCGGGTAACTTTGAGCTGTCGGTATTTTTTCTATTTAACTCGAGCTTGAGAATAGCTACAGAGCTGGTCAGCACAACTAATGCATTCAGAATGATCAGGCGCGTTCGCCTGTTGAATCCAGAGGTCTAAACTCGGTCTGCCAGCCGAGCTAGGCACGCAAACCTATTCGTATTCTTCGAGTCAACTTGATACGCGTTGTCGGTATTTTCTACTTAACTCGAGCTGCAGGGCAGCTATCGCACTCAGAATCATCAGGCGCGTTCGCCTGTTGACCCGATAGGTCTGAACTCGGTCTGCTAGCTGAGCTAGCTCCGCAAACTTATTCGTATTATTCGAGTGAACTTGATACGCGTTGTCGGTATTTTCTTCTCAACTCGAGCTGTAGGGCAGCTGCAGTGCTGGTAAGCACACCTATCGCACTCAGAATCATCAGGCGCGTTCGCCTGTTGAATCGATAGGTCTGAACTCGGTCTGCTAGCCAAACCTATTCGTATTATTCGAGTCAACTTGATACGCGTGGTGGTATTTTGTACTTAATTCGAGATGCAGGGCAGCTACAGTGCTGGTAAGCACACCTATCGCACTCAGAATCATCAGGGGCATTCGTCCGCCTGTTGGATCCAGAGCTCGGAACTCGGTCTGCTGCCCAAATTAGATCGGCACAACTTCTATATTGTTCGAGTCATTCTCAAAAGTAATGTCGGGCCTGTAGCGGGGCGGCAGGGCTGGTAATGACAGAAGTCGATTCGCAGACATCAGACGCGTCCGCCTGTCGCATTCAGAGGTCAACAAATATTCACTATAAGTCGGAATGTTCGATGCGCGGTTTTCTCAACTAACGTCAAGGTAGAAAGCTCTACGAGTCCCCGGCGGTAACCAAGGTTGACGGTTTACCGCCGGCGCCCAGTGCAGAAAACCGAGAGCAGGCCGAGATCAGAGCTCTTGATTCAACAGACGAACGCGTCTGAAGATTCCCAATCGATTTGTGTGATTATTAGCTCTGTGGCTGCCCTACAGATCGAGTTAAGTACGAAAAACCGGGAGTGTCTGCTACAATGACTCGAATAATACGAATAGGTTTGCGACCCTAGCCCGACTAGCAGACCGAGTTCAGACCTCTGGATTCAAGAGCCGAACGCGCCTGATCATTCTCAATGCATTAGCTGTGCTGACCAGCTCTGTAGTTGTCCTGAAGCTTGAGTTATCTTGAGAAAACCGCCAGCGCGTATCAAGATGACTCGAAACGGCCGTTCCCGCCTGCCTGCTTTTTGGCCTTCAAAGTTACCCGATCGAGCTGAGATCAAGATGGCGAGCGCGAATAAGATCGAATATCATGGGAAAAAATACTAGAGCTCTAACGAATGGTCAAATTTTCAGAACAAAATTTTCAACCGACCAAAAGTCACCACGTCGAGATTTTCCTTGCCAACTAGCTCTCCAGCTCCCCGGAATTACTTGTAAGCTTCCAGCAATAACTTGCTAAGGAAACTCTGCGAGTTACTCTTCGCTTCCAGCAATAACTGGGCGCCGGCGGTAAACCGTCAACCTGGTCACCGCCGGGGACCTAGAGCTCGCCCAGCTCCTCGGAACACGTGAAGCAAGTAGAGCTCTTTTCTTGCCCAAACACGTGAAGCAAGAAGCGAGAGCCAAAAAACTCTAAAAAATCGATCGCATACAAATAGTTTTGCGGACTTAGCTCGAGAAGCAGACTCTGTTCAGAGCTCTAGATGCCTCAGCCAAACGCCCTTGATGATTCTCTATCGGTTTCTGTGCGTACCACCTCTGTAGCTGTGCTACAGCTAGAGTTAAGTGCAGAATACCGACAGCGCCTCTACAGAGAACTTCAGAAATACGAATAGTGTCGTGGACCTAGCTCGACTAGCAGAACGAGTTCAGGCCTCTCGATGCAACATACGCAAGCGCCTGGTGATACTGAATCAGTGGATGTGCGTACCAGCTCTGTAGCTCCTCTGAATCTTGAGTTGAGTACAGAAAACCGGCATCACTGGTGAAGATCACTTGTACGGACCTAGCTCGAGTAGCAGACCGAGTTCAGGCCTCTGGATGCAACAGGCGAACGCGCCTGATCATTCTGAATCGGTTCTGTAAGCATCAGCTCTGTAGCTCTCGTACTCTCGAGTTAAGTACAGAAAACCGTGAACGCGTGTCAAGATGACTCGGACCGCAGTTGGTTCCAGCAAGTCTTTTGATAGTAATATTGCAGCTACGGACCTGAGAAGTTGACTGACAGACGCGGCATAACCCACTACAAAAATACCGGTTCTCAAAATGAATTGTCAAATATATCTCGTATGGAGCTAGTTGGCCGACCCTGGCTCTCGTACTCTCGAGTTCTGGTCTTAACTCGAGCTGTAAGACAGCTACAGAGCTGGCAAGCACATCTATCGCAGTCAGAATCATTAGGCGCGTTTGCCTGTTAAATCTAGAGGTCTGAACTCGGTCTGCTAGCCGAGCTAGGTCCGCAAACCTGTTCGTATTATTTGGGCCATCTCGATAGGTGCGCTCAGCTTTCTGTACTGAACTCGAGCCGTAGGGCAGCTACAGAGCTCGTAATCACAGAAATCAATTGGAAATCACCAGGCGCATTTGTTCGTTGACTCGAGAGCACTGAACTTGGCCTGCTGCCCGAGCTGGGTTCGCAAAGCTATTCGTATTGTTCGAGTCATGCTGTCAGTTTTCTGCACTTAACTCGGGCTGTAGGGGGGCTGCAGGGCCGGTAATGATAGAAGTCGACTCGCAGACGTCAGACGCGTCCGCCTGTCGCATTGAGAGGACAGAAAATATTTACTATGCGTCGGAATGTTGGTAGGTCCTCGGTGTTCGCAACTTCGTCGAGCTGGAAGCTCTACGAGCCTCCCGACGGTAACCAAGGTTGACGGTTTACCGCCGGCGTCCAGTGCCTTCGCTATCCGGGTTTTGGACGCCTACAAGTCGATTCCTGTGACCAGCAACACTGTAGCCCCCCCCAGCACGATTGAAGTAACTCGTAGAGCTTCCCTTAGCTAGTTATAGCTGGAAGCTAAGAGTAATTCCGGCGCGCTGGAGAGCTAGTTGGCTCGAAAAAAAAGAACTGAACTTTTCACAACTTTTGCTCAGTTGAAAAATACGTTCTCGAAATTTGACAATTCGTTAGAGCTCTAGTATTTTTTCCCGTGATATTTGATCTTATTCCCGCTCGCCATCTTGATCTCAGCTCGATCGGGTAACTTTGAGCTGTCGGTATTTTCTATTTAACTCGAGCTTGAGAATAGCTACAGAGCTGGTCAGCACAGCTAATGCATTCAGAATGATCAGGCGCGTTCGCCTGTTGAATCCAGAGGTCTAAACTCGGTCTGCCAGCCGAGCTAGGCACGCAAACCTATTCGTATTCTTCGAGTCAACTTGATACGCGTTGTCGGTATTTTCTACTTAACTCGAGCTGTAGGGCAGCTATCGCACTCAGAATCATCAGGCGCGTTCGCCTGTTGACCCGATAGGTCTGAACTCGGTCTGCTAGCTGAGCTAGCTCCGCAAACTTATTCGTATTATTCGAGTGAACTTGATACGCGTTGTCGGTATTTTCTTCTCAACTCGAGCTGTAGGGCAGCTGCAGTGCTGGTAAGCACACCTATCGCACTCAGAATCATCAGGCGCGTTCGCCTGTTGAATCGATAGGTCTGAACTCGGTCTGCTAGCCGAGCTACGTGCGCAAACCTATTCGTATTATTCGAGTCAACTTGATACGCGTGGTGGTATTTTGTACTTAATTCGAGATGCAGGGCAGCTACAGTGCTGGTAAGCACACCTATCGCACTCAGAATCATCAGGGGCATTCGTCCGCCTGTTGGATCCAGAGCTCGGAACTCGGTCTGCTGCCCAAGTTAGATCGGCACAACTTCTATATTGTTCGAGTCATTCTCAAAAGTACTGTCGGGCCTGTAGCGGGGCGGCAGGGCTGGTAATGACAGAAGTCGATTCGCAGACATCAGACGCGTCCGCCTGTCGCATTCAGAGGTCAACAAATATTCACTTAAGTCGGAATGTTCGATGCGCGGTTTTCTCAACTAACGTCAAGGTAGAAAGCTCTACGAGTCCCCGGCGGTAACCAAGGTTGACGGTTTACCGCCGGCGCCCAGTGCAGAAAACCGAGAGCAGGCCGAGATCAGAGCTCTTGATTCAACAGACGAACGCGTCTGAAGATTCCCAATCGATTTGTGTGATTATTAGCTCTGTGGCTGCCCTACAGATCGAGTTGAGTACGAAAAACCGGGAGTGTCTGCTACAATGACTCGAATAATACGAATAGGTTTGCGACCCTAGCCCGACTAGCAGACCGAGTTCAGACCTCTGGATTCAAGAGCCGAACGCGCCTGATCATTCTCAATGCATTAGCTGTGCTGACCAGCTCTGTAGTTGTCCTGAAGCTTGAGTTATCTTGAGAAAACCGCCAGCGCGTATCAAGATGGCTCGAAACGGCCGTTCCCGCCTGCCTGCTTTTTGGCCTTCAAAGTTACCCGATCGAGCTGAGATCAAGATGGCGAGCGCGAATAAGATCGAATATCATGGGAAAAAATACTAGAGCTCTAACGAATGGTCAAATTTTCAGAACAAAATTTTCAACCGACCAAAAGTCACCACGTCGAGATTTTCCTTGCCAACTAGCTCTCCAGCTCCCCGGAATTACTTGTAAGCTTCCAGCAATAACTTGCTAAGGAAACTCTGCGAGTTACTCTTCGCTTCCAGCAATAACTGGGCGCCGGCGGTAAACCGTCAACCTGGTTACCGCCGGGGACCTCGTAGAGCTCTTTTCTTGCCCAGCTCCTCGGAACACGTGAAGCAAGCTTAAGCGAGAGCCAAAAAACTCTAAAAAATCGATCGCATACAAATAGTTTTGCGGACTTAGCTCGAGAAGCAGACTCTGTTCAGAGCTCTAGATGCCTCAGCCAAACGCCCTTGATGATTCTCTATCGGTTTCTGTGCGTACCACCTCTGTAGCTGTGCTACAGCTAGAGTTAAGTGCAGAATACCGACAGCGCCTCTACAGAGAACTTCAGAAATACGAATAGTGTCGTGGACCTAGCTCGACTAGCAGAACGAGTTCAGGCCTCTCGATGCAACATACGCAAGCGCCTGGTGATACTGAATCAGTGGATGTGCGTACCAGCTCTGTAGCTCCTCTGAATCTTGAGTTGAGTACAGAAAACCGGCATCACTGGTGAAGATCACTTGTACGGACCTAGCTCGAGTAGCAGACCGAGTTCAGGCCTCTGGATGCAACAGGCGAACGCGCCTGATCATTCTGAATCGGTTCTGTAAGCATCAGCTCTGTAGCTCTCGTACTCTCGAGTTAAGTACAGAAAACCGTGAACGCGTGTCAAGATGACTCGGACCGCAGTTGGTTCCAGCAAGTCTTTTGATAGTAATATTGCAGCTACGGACCTGAGAAGTTGACTGACAGACGCGGCATAACCCACTACAAAAATACCGGTTCTCAAAATGAATTGTCAAATATACCTCGTATGGAGCTAGTTGGCCGACCCGGCGAGAAAGGACAAAGTGATAACTTTTGGGTGGTTTTGTGAATATTTCAAAGATATTTGACAATTCATTTTGCGAAAGCAGATTTTTGCGCGTCGCATTGGCATACAAACTCCTCTCTGAGAGCAGCTCAGCTCTCCCGATGCATTTTTGCATGAGTTGACTTCCGGGAACTGAGAGAATATGAACATCGAAAAAATCGGAAATGAAGATTTTCGAAAAATCTATATTTTCCCCTCTGTGTCGATTCTCTGCACTCTTGGCAGTATCAGGAGCTCTACGAGGTTCCTGGCGGTGACCAGGTCGACGGTTCACCGCCGGCGCCAGTCTTTCAAATCAAAGCAAAACCGACCCAAGGTTATCACATTGTCTCTTTTGGTCGGGTCGGCCAACTAGCTCCACCCCGCGCCGGAATTCCTCCAGCTCATCGACGCCGAAGAGCCCTGCGAGGTATTTTTTGGACTGCCAACGTGAAGTCGGTCCCTGGCTTCGCTCGGGAGAATTTTTCGACGGAATGAACAACCCAGAGGTCTGAACTCGGTCTGTGAGCCGAGCTAGGTCCGCAAACCTGTTTGTATTATTTGAGTCAACTTGATACGCGTTGTCGGTATTTTCTACTTAACTCGAGCTGTAGGGCAGCTACAGTGCTGGTAAGCACGCCTATCGCGCTCAGAATGATCAGAGGCGTTCGCCTGTTGAATCCATAGGTCTAAACTCGGTCTGATAGCCGAGCTAGTCTGCAAACCTATTCGTATTATTTGAGTGAACTTGATACGCGTTGTCGGTATTTTCTGCTTCACTCGAGCTGTAGGGCAGCTGCAGTGCTGGTAAGCACACCTATCGCACTCGGAATCATCAGGCGCGTTCGCCTGTTGAATCCAGAGCTCTCAAATCGGTCGGTTGCGCGATCCAGAACCACAAAACTGTTCGTATTCTTCCAGTCATCTTGAGAGCTACTGTCGGCGTTCTGCACTTAATTCGAGCTGTGGGGAGGCTGCAGGGCGGGTAATCACTGGAATCGATTCGGAGAGATCAGAGGTCGCATTCAGAGGTCTGAACTCGGTCTGATACTCGAGTTGGGCTGAAAAACTATTCGTTCTCTGCAATTCTTTCCGACAGTAATGTTGTCAGGAAGCTCTACGAGTCCCCCGGCGGTAACAAAGGTTGACGGTTTACCGCCGGCGCCCAGTTTTGGGTGGTTTTGCAATTTTTTGAAAGATATTTGACTATTCATTTTGAGAAAGCAGATTTTTCGCACTTGTAAACGACTTCGAGGGTCTCTCTATCTTGATATGAGCTCTGTAGGCGCACATGTACTATCGAAACACTTGGAGGAACCATCTTCACTTGAACAGGAAAAAAATGATTTTTTCCCTTTTTAGGGAAATGCTTCCAGAAGCTCTCTCTTTTGACACTGAGCACTCTTACGCGTGAAATGAGCTCTACGAGGTTCCCGTTGGTGACCAGGTTGACGTTTCACCGCCGGCGCCAGTTTGGGTGGTTTTGCGATTTTTTGAAAGATATTTGACAATTCATTTTCAGAAAGCAGATTTTCGCACCTGTAAACGACTATGAGGGCCTCTCTGTTTCAGTATGAGCTCTGCAGGCGCACTATTACTATCAAAACACTTGGAGGAACCATCTTCATGTCGACACGAAAAAAAAAACAATTTTTCTCTTTTTCGAGAAATGCTTCGAGAAGCTCTCTCTTTCGACTCCGAGCACTCTTACGCGTGGAATGAGCTCTACGAGGTTCCCGGCGGTGACCAGGTTGACGGTTCACCGCCGGCGCCAGTTCCGGGGAGCTGGAGAGCTAGTTGGCAAGAAAAATCTCGACGGACCTTTTGCTGACTTTTGGTCGGTTCAAAATTTTGTTTTCAAAATTTGACAATTCGTTAGAGCTCTAGTATTTTTTCCCATGATATTCGATCTTATTCCCGCTCGCCATCTTGATCTCAGCTCGATCGGGTAACTTTGAAGGCCAAAAAGCAGGCAGGCGGGAACGGCCCCTTCGAGTCATTTTGATACGCGCTGTCGGTTTTCGCAAGATAACTCGAGCTTCAGGGCAACTACAGAGCTGGTCAGCACAGCTAATGCATTCAGAATGATCAGGCGCTTCCGTCTGTTGAATCCAGAGGTCTGAACTCGGTCTGCTAGCCGAGCTAGGGTCGCAAACCTCTTCGTATTATTCGACTCATTGTAGCAGACGCTCTCGGTTTTTTCGTACTTAACTCGATCTGTAGGGCAGCCACAGAGCTGATAATCACCGAAATCGATTGAGAATTAACAGGCGCGTTCGTCTGTTGAATCAAGAGCTCTGAACTCGGCCTTCTTCCCGAGCTAGGTTCGCGAACCTATTCGTATTGTTCGAGTCATCTTGAGAAATGCTCTCGGCTTTCTGTACTTAAATCGTGCTGGGGGAGGGCTATAGTGTTGCTGGTCACAGGAATCGATTTCGAAACATCAGGCGCGTCCGTTCGTCGAACCGAGAGCTCGGAACTCGGTCTGCTGCTCGAACGAGATCCGCGAAACTGTTGTATTATTCGAGTCATCCTGAGAAATACTCTCGGTTTTCTGCATTTAACTCAGGCTGTATGGGGGGCTGCAGAGCTGGTAATCACAGGAATCGATCCGCAGACATGATACGCGTCCGCCTGTCGCATTCAGAGGTCTGAACTCGGTTTCATACTCGAGCTCGATTGGAAAACTGTTCGTTTGTTTTGTTAGAGTAATCTTGAGAGGTCTATAATCGCTTGGGCTGAAAAACTAGTCGTTCTCTGAAATTCTTTCCCACATTATATATTGTCAGGAAGCTCTACGAGTCCTCCGGCGGTAAGAAAGGTTGACGGTTTACCGCCGGCGCCCAGTTTGATGACTTTTGGTCGGTTGAAAATTTTCTTTTCGAAATTTGACCATTCGTTAGAGCTCTAGTACCTCGTAGATCTCTTCGTCATCGATGAGCTAGAGGAATTCGGGCGCGGGGTGGAGCTAGTACCTCGTAGAGCTCTCATGGTATGAGAGATAGAGGAATTCGGCGACAGGATGGAGCTAGTTGGCGAAATTTCGACAAGAGACAGAATCATACCATCCGCGGCCTGGCTCAGCCGATTTTCAAGCTCTAACCATTCGTTTGGGCTGATAATTGCGCAGAACGAAGCTTTGCACCACAGAAGTTGCCTCTCAAATTCTCAGCTCATTCCGTCGACAAATTCTTGTCAGCGAAGCCAGAAACCAGACTTCAGATTGCCATAATAATTCAAATATTAAAGATTCAAGCATATCCACTGCGAAGTTGTCTGCTCCGATTATGGGCGCTCTTAAGGGAAAGGAGCTCTACGAGGTTCCCGGCGGTGACCAGGTTGACGGTTCACCGCCGGCGCCAGTTGGCCAACCCGGCCAGAACGGACAAAGTGGTAACTTTTGGGTGGTTTTGCGATTTGTTGAAAAGATATTTGACCATTTATTTTAAGAGAAAAGATTTTTCGCACCTGTAAAGAACTATAAGGGATTCTCTGTCTTACTATGAGCTCCGTAGGTGCTCTTTTACTCTCAAAACACTTGGCGGAACCATCTTTATATCGACACGAAATTTTTTTTTTCCCCTTTTCGAGAAATGCTTCCAGAAGCTGTCTCTTTCGACTCTGAGCACTCTCACGCATGAAATGAGCTCTACGAGGTTTCCGGCGGTGACCAGGTTGACGGTTTACCGCCGGCGCCAGTATTTTTTCTCGTGATATTCGATCTTATTCCCGCTCGCCATCTTGATTTCAGCTCGATCGGGTAACTTTGAAGGCCAAAAAGCAATGTGGCGGGAACGGCCGTTTCGAGTCATCTTGATACGCGTTGTCGGTATTTTGTACTTAATTCGAGCTGTAGGGCAGCTACAGTGCTGGTAAGCACACCTTTCGCACTCAGAATCATCAGGCGCGTTCGCCTGTTGAATCCATAGGTCTGAACTGGGTCTGCTAGCCGAGCTAGGTCCGCCAAGCTATTCGTATTATTCGAGTCAACTTGATACGCGTTGTCGGTATTTTCTACTTAACTCGAGCTGTAGGGCAGCTACAGTACTGCTAAGCATACCTATCGCACTGAGAATGATCAGGCGCGTTCGGCTGTTCGAACCAGAGGTCTGAACTCGGTCTGCTAGCCGAGACAGGTCCGCAAACCTATTCGTATTATTCAAATCATCTTGATAGGCGCTCTCGGTTTCCTGTACTTAACTCGAGCTACAGGACAGCTATAGGTCTGATAGTTACAGAAAACGATTCAGAATCATCAGTCGCGTTTGTCTATCGACTCCAGAGCTCTGAACTCGGTCTGCTGCGCGATCGAGAATCACAAAACTGTTCGTATTCTTCCAGTCATCTTGAGAGCTACTGTCGGCGTTCTGCACTTAACTCGGGCTGTAGGGAGGCTGCAGGGCGGGCAATCACATGAATCGATTCGGAGACATCAGACGCGTCCGTCTGTCGCATTCAGAGGTCTGAACTCGGTCTGATACTCGAGTTGGACTGAAGAACTATTCGTTCTCTGCAATTTGTTTCGGCATCATATGTTGTCAGGAAGCTCTACGAGTCCCCCGGCGGTAACAAAGGTTGACGGTTTACCGCCGGCGCCCAGTTTGCTCGGTTGGAAATTTTGTTCTCGAAATTTGACCATTCGTTAGAGCTCTAGTATTTTTTCCCGTCATATTCGATCTTATTCCCGCTCGCCATCTTGATCTCAGCTCGATCGGGTAACTTTGAAGGCCAAAAAGCACTCTGGCGGGAACGCCCGTTTCGAGTCATCTTGATACGCGCTGTCGGTTTTCTGAACATAACTCGAGCTGTAGGGCAGCTACAGAGCTGGTAAGCACAGCTAATGCATGCAGAATGATCAGGCGCGTTCGCCTGTTGAACCCAGAGGTCTGAACTCGATCTGTGAGCCGAGCTAGGTCCGGAAACCTGTTCGTATTATTCGAGTCATCTTGACAGAAACTCTCGGTTTTCTGGTCTTAACTCGAGCTGTAAGACAGCTACAGAGCTGGCATGCACACCTATCGCAGTCAGAATCATTAGGCGCGTTCGCCTGTCAAATCTAGCGGTCTGAACTCAGTCTGCTAGCCGAGCTAGCTCCGCAAACCTATTCGTATTATTTGGGTCATCTTGATAGGCGCCCTCGGTTTTTTGTACTTAACTCGAGCCGTAGGGCAGCTACATAGCTCGTAGTCACAGAAATCTATTGGAAATCACCAGGCGCCTTTGTTCGTTGACTCGAGAGCACTGAACTTGGCCTGCTGCCCGAGCTAGGTCCGCAAAACTATTCGTATTGTTCGAGTCTTCCTGAGAAGTGCTGTCGGTATTTCGCTGGAGGGAGGCTACAGTGCTGCTGGGGACAGCAATCGATTCAGAGACATCAGGCGCATCCGCCTGCGGAGACCAGAGCTCGGAACTCGTCTGCTGCCCGAATTAGGTCTGCGAAACTATTGTATTGTTGGAGTCATCCTGAGAGGTGCTGTCAGTTTTCTGCACTCAACTCGGGCTGTAGGGGGGCTGCAGGGCTGGTAATGATAGAAGTCGACTCGCAGACATCAGACGCGTCCGCCTGTCGCATTGAGAGGACACAAAATATTTACTATGAGTCGGAATGTTGGTAGGTCCTCGGTGTTCTCAACTTGAGTCGAGCTGGAAGCTCTACGAGTCTCCCGGCGGTAACCAAGGTTGACGGTTTACCGCCGGCGCCCAGTTTGGGTGGTTTTGCGAATATTTGAAAGATATTTGACAATTTATTTTGAGAAAGCATATTTTTCGCACCTGTAAACGACTTCGAGGGCCTCTGCGTCTTAACATGAGCTCTCTAGATGCACGATCACTATCAAAACACTTGGAGGAACCATCTTTATGTCGACGTGAAAAAAATCATGTTTCCTCTTTTTCGAGAAATGCTTCCAGAAGCCCTATGTTTTGATGCTGAAGACTCTTACGCGTGTTAGGAGCTCTACGAGGTTCCCGGCGGTGACCAGGTTGACGGTTTACCGCCGGCCCCAGTTGGCAAGAAAAATCTCGACGGACCTTTTGCTTTTTTTTGGTCGGTTGAAAATTTTGTTCTCAAAATTTGAACATTCGTTAGAGCTCTAGTATTTTTTCCCATGATATTCGATCTTATTCCCGCTCGCCATCTTGATCTCAGCTCGATCGGGTAACTTTGAAGGCCAAAAAGCAGGCGGGCGGGAACGGCCGTTTCGAGTCATCTTGATACGCGCTGTCGGTTTTCTCAAGATAACTCGAGCTTCAGCACAACTACAGAGCTGGTCAGCACAGCTCATGCATTCAGAATGATCAGGCGCGTTCGCCTGTTGAATCCAGAGGTCTGAACTCGGTCTGCTAGCCGAGCTAGGGTCGCAAACCTATCCGTATTATTCGAGTCATTGTAGCAGACGCTCTCGGTTTTTCGTACTTAACTCGATCTGTAGGGCTGCCACAGAGCTGATGATCACATAAATCGATTGAAAATTATCAGGCGCGTTCGTCTGTTGAATCAAGAGCTCTGAACTCGGCCTGCTACCCGAGCTAGGTTCGCGAACCTATTGTTGTTCGAGTCATCTTGAGAAGTGCTCTCGGTTGTCTGTACTTAATTCGTGCTGGGGGAGGGCTACTGTGCTGCTGGTCACAGGAATCGATTTCGAGACATCAGGCGCGTCCGTTCGTCGAACCGAGAGCTCGGAACTCGGTCTGCTGCTCGAACGAGATCCGCGCAACTGTTGTATTATTCGAGTCATCCTGAGAGGTACTCTCGGTTTTCTGCACTTAACTCAGGCTGTATGGGGGGCTGCAGAGCTGGTAATCACAGGAATCGATCCGCAGACATCAGACGCGTCCGCCTGTCGCATTCAGAGGTCTGAACTCGGTTTCATACTCGAGCTCGATTGGAAAACTGTTCGTTTGTTTTGTTAGAGTCATCTTGAGAGGTCTATAATCGCTTGGGCTGAAAAACTAGTCGTTCTCTGAAATTCTTTTCCACATTATATATTGTCAGGAAGCTCTACGAGTCCCCCGGCGGTAAGAAAGGTTGACGGTTTACCGCCGGCGCCCAGTTTTTTCCACCTGTAGCGATTTATGTCGCGTCTGCCAGTTTAATGCCCGGGTCTGCAGCTGTAGTATTACTACCAAAAGACTTGACAGAACCGTCGGCCGTTTCGAGTCATCTTGACACGCGCTGACGGTTTTCTGTACTTAACTCGAGATTTAGGAGAGCTACAGAGCTGATACTTACAGAAACTGATTGAGAATTATCAGATGCGTTCGTCTGTCCCATCGAGACGTCTGAACTCGGTCTGCTGCTCGAGCTAGGCCCGGACAACTATTTGTAATATACGATCATTTTGACGGGTGTTGTCGGTTTCCCTTAACTGAAGAAGAGCTACAGAGCTGACACGCATATAAACCGACCTAGTATCACCCGGCGCGATTTTTCTCGCATCGAGAGGTCCGAACTCGGTCTGGTAGCTAGGTTTAAGCGAAGATGCAACATTGAAAAATCCAATATTTCTTGTTCACGCTTGAGAAAGCTTCTTTTGTGTGCTTCGAGCAGCGCCGCGCCAGAATAGAGCTCTACGAGGCTCCCGGAGATTACCTGGTTGACGGTTTACCGCCGGATCCCAGTTCTGGCAGCGCTTCAGCAGAGCTGCAGGGGAGCCCCCCAGGGCACCAGAAGAGCTTTGCGAGGGCGTTTGAGAGCTCGCCAGGAAAGCGTTCTGGTGTGGCGCCCTTTGCTATTCGGGTTTTGGACGCTGGCAAGTTACCGCCGGGGGACTCGTGGAGCTTCCTGACAACATATAGCGTCGAGGAAGCTTACACAGAAAAAATATTTCTTTTCAGCCAAAGCAATTTCAGACCTCTCAGATGGAACAGCCGAACGCCCCCGATGCTTCTGGATTCTCTTCTGCACGAGCTATGTAGCTCTCCTACAGCCTGAGTTACGTGCGTAAATCGACAGCACCTCTCAAGATGAGTCGAACAATTCGAATAATTTGGCAAACCTAGCTCGAGTATCAGACCGAGTTCAGACCTCTGCATATGACAGGCGCACGCGTCTGATGTCTCTGAATCGATACCTGTGATTACCAGCCCTACAGCCGCCCTACAGTGAAGTCAAGTGGAAGAAGCCGATTGCACCTCTTAGAATGACTCGAACAATACGAATAGTTTGGCGAACCTAGTTCGGGCAGCAGACTTCGGGTTCAACAGGCGAACGCGCCTGATCATTCTGAATCGATTAGCTGTTTTACCAGCTCTGTAGCTGCCCTAAAGCTCGAGTTATCTTGAGAAAACCGTCACCGCGTGACAAGATGACCCGAAACGGGCGATCCCGCCGCAGTGCTTTTTGGCAGTAAAAGGTACCCGATCGAGCTGAGATCAAGATGGCGAGCGGGAATAAGATCGAATAACACGGGAAAAAATACTACAGCTCTAACGAATTGTTGAATTTCAAGAACAAATTTTTCAACCGACTAAAAGTCTCGAGATTTTTCTTGCCAACTGGCGCGGCGGTGAACCGTCAACCTGGTCACCGCCAGGAACCTCGTAGAGCTCATTTCACGCGTAAGAGTGCTCGGAGTCGAAAGAGAGAGCTTCTGGAAGCATTTCTCGAAAAAAAGAAAAACATTGATTTTTTTCGTGTCGACATGATGATGGTTCCTCCAAGTGTTTCGATAGTAAAAGTGCGCCTACAGAGCTCATAATAAGACAGAGAGGCCCTCATAGTCGTTTACAGGTGCGAAAAATATGTTTTCTCAAAATGAATTGTCGTATGTCTTTCAAAAAATTGCAAAACCACCCAAAAGTTACCACTTCGTCCTTTCTGGCCGGGTCGACCAACTAGCTCCACCCCGCGCCGGAATTCCTCTAGCTCATCGACTGGGACCGGCGGTGAACCGTCAACCTGGCTACCGCCGGGAACCTCGTAGAGCTCTTTTCTTGCATGGCGATCGTCGGAACACGGAGAGGAAGATTCTGGAGCGAGAAAGAAACAAATAAAACAAATACGTTCTTCTGCTTTTACTCAACGTCGGTTCCGCCAAGTCTTTCGATAGTAATACTGCACCTACAGACCTGAAAATTTATTGGCAGACGCGGCAAAACCCACTACAGGTGCGAAAAATCTGGTTTCTCCAGATACTCTAGCTCATCGATTCCGAAGAGCTCTACGAGGTATGCCGAAGAGCTCTACGAGGTACTAGCTCTCCAGCGCTCCGGAATTACTCTTAAACTTCCAGCAATAACTTGCCAAGGGAAGCTCTACGAGTTACTTGGTAGCGTCCAAAACCCGGAGAGCGAAGGCAGCATAAGTAACTGGGAATCTTCCCTGCAGCGCTGCCGAAGCCCTACCAGAAACGGGTCCATTCGTGCCTGCACGCTTGCAGGCACGCGTGGAAGCTTGCCGGAAGCTCTCCCGGACACGTTGCCGGGTCGAACGAACCCCTGTGAGGCCTGTGGACCGCCGTGGAGGAGCTCCTGGCGGCCATCACCACCGTCCGGCTTCTAATCTCAAACCCTTTAGCTCTCAGCGAGCTCTCCCGGAAAAATGAGCTCTACGAGGTACTTAGTCGCGTCCAAAACAGGAAGAGGAAAGAAAACACACAAGAAAACTTGGTAGCATCCCAAACCCGGAGAGCAAAGAGAACACGCAACGGAAATTTCTCCTGGCGGTCCTTCGGACGCTCTCGTGAAGCGCTACTGGGGCTCTGGGGGGTTCCCCGGCAGCGCTTCCGAAACGCTGCCAGGAACGCCCCCACGCGTGCCTGCACGCGTGCAGGCACGCGTGGAAGCTTGCTGGAAGCTCTCCCGGACCCGCTGCGACGTTTTACAGCTCCCTCCGGGGATTCTGGACCGGCGAAGATGGGCTGCTGGCGGGCACCACCACCGTCCGGCTTCTTATCGTAAACCCTCTAGCTCTCAGAGAGCTCCCCGGGAACTTTTCTGGCGAGCCCTCGGACATGACTCGTGGAGCTTCCCTAAGCTAGCAGCTAGAGGCTTAAGAGTAATGACTCGTAGAGCTTCCCTCAGCTAGTTGCTGGAAGCTTAGGAGTGACTCGTAGAGCTTCCCTAAGCTAGTTGCTGGAAGCTTAAGAGTAATTCCGGCGCGCTGGAGAGCTAGTTGGCAAGAAAAATCTCGACGGAACTTTTGGTGACTTTTTCCCGGAGAGCTCGCTGAGAGCTAAAGGGTTTAAGATTAGAAGCCGGACAGTGGTGGTGCCCGCCAGCAGCCCATCTCCGCCGCTCCAAAATCCCCGCAGCGGCTCGTTCGAGCCGGCAACGTGTCCGGGAGAGCTTCCGGCAAGCTTCCACGCGTGCCCGCACGCGTGAAGGCTCGCGTGGAAGCGTTTCTGGCAGCGCTTCGGAGGCGCTGCCGGGGAGCTCCCCAGAGCCCCGGAAGAGCTTCACGCGAGCTTCCGTCGGCTTGCCAGGAAGGTTTTCCGGTGTGTGTGCTTTTTGCTTTCCGGGTTTTGGACGCTACCAAGTGGTTGAAAATTCTGTTCTCGAAATTTGAATCATCGTTAGAGCTCTAATATTTTTTCCCGTGATATTCGATCTTATTCCCGCTCGCCATCTTGATCTCAGCTCGATCGGGTGAATATTACTGACGAAAAGCACTGTGGCGGGATCGGCCGCTTCGAGTCATCTTGATACGCGCTGACGGTTTTTTGAACATGTTTCGAGCTTCAGGACAGCTACAGAGCTGGTAAGCACAGCTAATCGATGTAGAATGATTAGGCGCGTTCGCCTGTTGAATCCACAGGTCTGAACTCGGTCTGTTAGCCGAGCTAGGTCCGCAAACCTATTCGAATCATTCGAGTCATCTTGACAGGAACTATCGGTTCTCTGTACTTAACTCGAGCTGTAGCTACAGAGCTGATATTCACAGAATCTGATTCAGAATCATCAGTTGCGTTTGTGTGTCGAATCCAGAGCTCTGAACTTGGTTTGCTGCCCGATCTAGAATCGAGAAATTATTCGTATTGGTCATCCTGAGAAGTGCTCTCCGTTTCCTTCACTCGACTCGCGCTGAGGGGGGCTACAGTGCTTGTTGTCACAGGGATCGATTTGGAGAGATGAGGCGCGTCCGCCTGTCGAATCCAGAGCTCGGAACTCGGTCTGCTGCCCGAACTAGGTCTGCGAAACTATTGTATTTTTCGAGTCATCCTGAGAGATGCTGTCGGTTTTCTGCGATTAACTCGGGCTGTAGGGGGGCTGCAGGGCTGGCAATGACAGACGTCGATTCGCAGACATCAGACGCGTCCGCCTGTCGCATTCAGAGGTCAAAAAAAAACACTATAAGTCGGAATGTTGGTAGGTGCTGTCGGTTTTCTCAACTTAAGTCGAGCTAGGAAGCTCTACGAGTCTCCCGGCGGTAACCAAGGTTGACGGTTTACCGCCGGCGCCCAGTAACTCTTAGAGCTTCCCTTAGCAAGTTGTTGCTGGAAGCTTAAGAGTAACTCGTAGAGCTTCCCCTAGCAAGTTATTGCTGGAAGCTTAATAGTAATTCCGGGGCGCTGGAGAGCTAGTTGGCAAGAAAAATCTCGACGGACCCTTTGATGACTTGGTCCGTTGAAAATTGTGTTCTCGAAAATTTTGCTCTCGAATTTTGTTTTCGGTTTTAGATTAGAAGCCGGGCGGTGGTGGTGCCTGCCAGCAGCCCATCTTCGCCGGTCCACGATCCCCGCAGCGACCTGTAAAACCTCGCAGCGGGTCGGGGAGAGCTTCTGGCAAGCGTTTACGCGCGCCTGCAAGCGTGCAGGCACGCGTGGAAGCGTTCCTGGCAGTACTTCGGAAACACTGCCGGGATGCCCCCAGAGCACCAGAGGAGTTTCACCAGAGCTTCCGTGGGCTTGCCAGGAAAGCTTTCCAGCGTGTGCTCCCTTACCTCGTGGAGCTCTTCGGCATCGATGAGCTAGAGGAATTCCGGCGCGGGGTGGAGCTAGTTGGCGAAGCCGACCGAGGCGGACAATGTGGCAACTTTTGGGTGGTTTTGCGAAAATTTGAAAGATACTTGACCATTTTTTTCCCGGAGAGCTCGCTGAGAGCTAAAGGGTTGAAGATTAGAAGCCGGACGGTGGTCGTGCCCGCCAGCAGCCCATTTCCGCCGGTCCAGGATTCTCGCAGCAGCTCGCCTGAGCGGGCAACTGGTGCGGGAGAGCTTCCGGCAAGCTTCCACGCGTGCCCGCGCGCGTGCAGGCACGCGTGGAATCGTTTATGGCAGAGCTTCGGAAGCGCTGCCGGGGAGCCTCTCAGAGCCCCAGAAGAGCTTCACGCGTGCTTCCGTGGGCTTGCCAGGAAGGTTTTTCGGTCTGTGTTCTCTTTGCTCTCCGGGTTTTGGATGCTACCAAGTTCCCGCAGAGCTCGCTGAGAGCGAAAGGGGTTAATAATAGAAGCCAGACGGTGGTGGTGCCCGCCAGGAGCTCTTCCGCAGCGCTCCAGAATCCCCGCAGCAGGTCGTTCGAGCCGGCAGCGTGTCCGGGAGAGCTTCCGGCAAGCGTCCGCGCGTGCCTGCATGCGTACAGGCACGCATGGAGGCGTTTCTGGCAGCGGTTCCGCCGCGCTCCAGGGGGACTTTCAAGGCTCTCCAGGAAAGATTTCCCGTCCCCGAGATCCTCTTCGCTCTCCGGGTACTTGACTCGTAGAGCTTCCCTGAGAGCGCAGCGGCGAAGCGTAAGAGTAAGTTCCCGGATAGCTCCTTGGAGAGCTAAGGGTCTCAGAGAAGAAGCCGGAGGTGGGTGGTGAGGGGGACGCGCCCACTTCTGCCGGTCCACGATCCTCGCAGCGAGTTGCCGGAGGTTGCAGCGGGTCCGGGAGCGTGGCTTCCTAGCGTTTCCCAATACGCGTGGCTCAAGGGTGCGCGAAGCGCTTCGGCAGAGCTTCGGCAGAGCTTCGCCAGTGCTCGCAGGCTCCTAGGCAGAGGTGTCGTGGTAGGTTTCACAGAGCCCCGCGCGTCGTAAAAGACGCCCTCGCAGGCGTCTCCTGCGAGGTTTCCAGCGCCCCACGCATCGTTCCAGGCGGCCTGGCAGAGGTCGCCGTGCGGCGCTTTGGAGCGCTCTGCGCTCCGCGCCTTGCCTCGCTATCCGGGTTTTGGACGCTTACAATCGACAACGCTGGCAGGCTAGTTGTCTCGAGAAATCTCGACTGAACTTTTCACAACTTTTGCTCGGTTAAAAATTTTGTTCTTAAAATTTGATAATTCATTTGAGCTCTAGTATTATTTCCCGTGATATTCGATCTCATTCCTGCTCGTTATCTTGATCTCAGCTCGATTGGGTGAATATTACTATCGAAAAGCACTGTGACGGCATCGGCTGTTTTAAGTCATCTTGATACGTGCTGACGGTTTTCTGAACATAACTCGAGCTTTAGGACAGCTACAGAGCTGGTAAGCACAGCTAATCGATGTAGAATGATTAGGCGCGTTCGGCTGTCCAATCGAGAGGTCTGAACTCGGTCTGGCAGCCGAGCTAGGTCCGCAAACCTGTTCGTATTATTCGAGTCATCTTGACAGGAACTCTCGGTTCTCTACACGTAACTCGAGCTGTAGGACAGCTACAGAGCTGATATTTACAGAAACCGATTCATAATCCTGAGTTGCGTTTTTCTGTCGAATCCAGAGCTCTGGACTCGGTCTGCTGCCCGATCTAGAATTTGTATTGGTCGAGTCATCTTGAGAAGTGCTCTCGGTTTTCTTCACCGAACTCGCGCTGAGGGGGCTACAGCTCTGGTCGTCAGAGGAATCGATTTGGAGACATCAGGCGCGCCCGCCTGTTGAATCCAGAGCTCGGAACTTCGAGTCATTCTCAGAAGTGCTGTCGGTTTTCTGCACCTAACTCGGGCCTGTGGGGGGGGGGCTGCAGGGCTGGTATGACAGAAGTCGATTTGTAGACATCAGACGCGTCCGCCTGTCGCATTCAGAGATCAACAAATATTCACTATAAGTCGGAATGTTGGATGCTGTCGGTTTTCTCAACTGAAGTCGAGGTAGGAAGCTCTACGAGTTCCCCGGCGGTAACCAAGGTTGACGGTTCACCGCCGGCGCCCAGTCGTAGAGCTCTTCGGTATCGATGAGCTAGAGGAATTCCGGCCAGCCCGGCCGGGGCGGACATTGTGATGACCTGGGGTCGGTTTTCCGAAGATGGCGAGAGATTTTGAAATTCGTTTGGCAATTCGAATTTCTATTCTATGCAGTGAATCATGGCGCTTTCGATGATTCCATCCTCAGGGCCCTAGCTGCATTATTTCGATCGAAAGACTGCGGGGAACCAATATTCTGTGTGACCGAAAGCAATATTTCTTGTTTTTGAAGCTAGTATTCAGATCCTGCTGTTCTCTCGGAACTGTGGTTTATTCAGAGCGTAATCTGGTTGACGGTTTACCGCCGGCTCCCAGTCGGCCGACCCGGCCTTAAGAGACAAAGTGGTGACTTTGTGTCGATTTTGCTAAGATTCGAAAGATATTTGACAATTCATTTTGAGAAACCATATTTTTCTCACGTGTTGTGGGTTATGACGCGTCTGCCAGTAAAATTCTCAGGTTCGTAGCTGCAATATTACTATCGAAAGACTTGCAGGAACCGATTTTCAATGAAAACCGAAAAATCGTGATTTTTTGAGTTTTTCTGCTCTCGCTTGAGAAGCTTCCTTCATGTTCCGAGAAACGCTGCAACGAAAGAGCTCTACGAGGTGCCCGGCGGTAACCGGTGCCCGGTGCCTCGTCATCTAGGCGAGTCCAGTTTGATGATCGGTCTTCAGTGGTTTCTTATGAGATACCCCTTCAAGCAAGGCTGAGACCCATATCGAGGAGGCCGAAGAAGAAAACTATGACTTGCAGGTCGGGGCATGATGCTGTCCTTGGGGAGCCTGTTGGGCAGACCCTAAAGACTCAGCGTGTTGATCATGAAGTTGCGCACGTGGGTTCGCACGTTCCTGTTCCTGCTCAGACGGCAGCTGATGTGAAGATGTCGGAGTTGGAGAAGGATAACGAGGATAACATGCGGTGCTTACTACTTCAGACGATGCATAAGATGGATGACAATACTGAGAGGATCCAGGACGCCATAGTAGTTCAGGGTAGTAAAATCGATAATGTTCAGACCCAGGTACAGAAGCAGGGTGTTGCAATTTCCAATTTGGAGGCTAGACGAAATCAACTTGAGGCCTCCGTCCAGAGACTTCAGGGACTGGTGCGATCAGGTTCTGTGGCGAGTGCTGCGTCTACGAGGCCTGTGTCTACGAGACCTGCTAATACTATGCATTGCACCTGAGTATCTGCTGCCTGCCGCCGCCTCTCTTTGTTGCTTGCTTGTATTGTGTCACGTGCTTATTCAGTGAGACGGATTCAGAGACAGGTTTCATTCATTTTCTTGATTGTTTCGACGTGCTTGTTGATTGAGAATTACGGTTGCCTCAAAGAGGTTCGATTGTATTTGATCTCATTAATTTATTCTTCTTTTGACGATGAGCATACGTCTCTTGTCATGCCGCGGGTTGTCGTCCGCCCTTTACTGCTTCCGACTAGGCTGGAAAGCCTGCACAGTCGACCGCAAAGTCCGCAAAAAACCTGGTTGACGGTTTACCGCTGGTTCCCATTTTGGACGCTACCAATTTCAGTCATTAGAAAGCAGATTCTTCGCACCTGGAGACGACTATGATGGCCTCTGCGTCTTGATATGAGCTCCCTAGATGCACTTATACTATCGAAGCACTTGACGGAACCAACTGCATGTCGACATGAAAAGCATCATCTTTCCTCTTTTTCGAGAAATGCTCCCAGAAGCTCTCTCTTTTGATACTAAGCACTCTTACGCGTGCTAGGAGCTCTAGGAGGTTCCCGGCAGTGACGAGGTTGACGGTTCACCGCCGGCGCCAGTTGCTTTCCGGGTCTTGGACGCTACCAAGTACCTCGTGAAGCTCTTCGCCGATGAGCTTGAGGAATTCTGGCGCGGGCCAGTTAAATTTTTAGGCCCGCAGCTGCAATATTACTTACTATCGAAAAACTTGCAGGAACCGATTTTGGATAGATACCGAAAAGTGATGATGTTTCGAGTTTTTTGGCTCTCGCTTCAGCAGCTTCCTTGATGTTTTCCGAGGAGCGCTGTGCAACAAAGGAGCTCTACGAGGTGCCCGGCGGTAACCTGGTTGACGGTTTACCGCCGGTTTCTATACCTCGTAGAGCTCTTCGGCATCGATAAGCCAGAGAAATTCCGGCGCGGGGTGGAGATAGTAACTCGTGGAGCTTGCAGCTAGAAGCTTAAGAGTAATTCGGACGCGCTTGCAGGCTAGTTGGCTCGAAAAATCTCGACAGAACTTGATTCGTAGAGCTCTCTAAGCTAGCAGCTGGAAGCTTAGTAGTTCGGACGCGCTAGAGAGCTAGCAACTCGTAGAGCTTCCCTTAGCAAGAATTTGCTGGATTCGACAGACAAACGCAACTGATGATTCTGAATCAGATTCTGTACATATCAGCTCTGTAGCTAATTCTGTACATATCAGATTCTGTACATATCAGATTCTCTACATATCAGATTCAGATTCTGATCAGATTCTAAATCAGATTCTGTAGAGAAAACCGAGAGCGCCTGTCAAGATGACTCGAATAGTACGAATAGCTTTGCGGAGCTAGCTCGGCTAACAGACTGAGTTCAGACCTCTGGATTCAACAGGCGAACACGCCTGATCATTCTGAATCGATTATCTCTGCTTACCAGCTCTGTAGCTGTCCTAAAGTTCGAGTTATGTTCAGAAAACCGTTATCGTGTATCATGATGACTCGAAACGGCCGATCCCGTCTGCCTGCTTTTCTGGTGAAGCTACCCGATCGAGCAGAGATCAAGATGGCGAGCGGGAATCAGATCGAATATCATGGGCAAAAATACTAGAGCTCGAACGAATTGTTTAATTTCGAGGTTCTCGAAATACCTCGTAGAGCTCTTCAGCATCGATGAGCTAGAGGAATTCCGGCGCGGGGTGGAGCTAGTTGGCCGATCCGGCCAGAAATGACAAAGTGACAACTTTTGGGTGGTTTTGCGAATATTTGAAAGATATTTGATCATTTTTTTTGAGAAAGCAGATTTTTCGCACCTGTAGACGACTATGAGGGCCTTCGCGTCTTGATATGAGCTCTCTAGATGCACTTTTACTATCAAAACACTTGGCGAAACCAACTCCATGTCGACATGGAAAATCATGTTTTCTCTTTTTCGAGAAATGCTTCGAGAAGCCCTCTCTTTTGATTCTGAGCACTCTTTCGCGTGCTAGGAGCTCTACGAGGTCCCCGGCGGTGACCAGGTTAACGGTTCACCGCCGGCGCCAGTTGACCGACCCGGCCCCGACGGACAATGTGCGAACTTTGGGTCGGTTGGACGAACTCTGTGAGAGATTTGAACATTTATTTAACCGGTATTTTTCGCACCTGTAGTGGGTTTTTTCGCGTTCGTCAGTGAATTCTGAGGTCCGTAGGCGCAGTATTACTATCGAAACACTTGGCGGAGCCATCCTTGGATAAAACTATGAAAACGTGTTTTTTCTAGTTTTTTTGGTCTTGCTCCAGAACCTTCCTGAATATGCACTGGCGAGCGCCATGCGAGAAAAGAGCTCTACGAGGGCCCCGGGGGTAATCTGGTTGACGGTTTACCGCCGGTTCCCATTCCGGCGCGCTGGAGAGCTAGTTGGCAAGAAAAATCTCGACGGAACTTTTGGTGACTTTTGGTAGGTTGAAAAAAATTGTTCTTTTAATTTGAACATTCGTTTGAGCTCTAGTATTTTTCCGTGATATTCGATCTTATTCCCGCTCGCCATCTTGATCTCAGCTCGATCGGGTGAATATTACTATCGAAAAGCACTGTGGCGGGATAGCCGTTTCGAGTCATCTTGATATGCGCTGATTGTTTTCTGAACATAACTCGAGCTTTAGGACAGCTACAGAGCTGGTAAGCACAGCTAATCGATGTAGAATGATTAGGCGCGTTCGCCTGTTGAATCCAGAGGTCTGAACTCGGTCTGTTAGTGGAGCTAGGTCCGCAAAGCTATTCGTATTATTCGAGTCATCTTGACAGGAACTCTTGATTTCCTGTACTTAACTCGAGCTGTAGAATAGCTACAGAGCTGATATTTACAGAAATCGATTCAGAATCATCAGTTGCGTTTCTCTGTCGAATCCAGAGCTCTGAACTCGGTCTGCTGCCCGATCTAGAATCGCGAAATTATTCGTATTGGTCGAGTCATCTTGAGAAGTGCTCTCGGTTTTCTTCTCAACTCGCGCTGAGGGGGGCTATAGTGCTTGTTGTCACAGGGATCGATTTGTAGAGATCAGGCGCGTCCGCCTGTCGAATCCAGAGCTCGGCACTCGGTCTGCTGCCCGAACTAGGTCCGCGAAACTATTGTATTATTCGAGTCATCCTGAGAGATGCTGTCGGTTTTCTGCGATTAACTCGGGCTGTAGGGGGGCTGCAGGGCTGGTAACGACAGAAGTCGATTCGCAGATATCAGACGCGCCCGCCTGTCGCATTTCAGAGGTCAAAAAAATTTCACTATGAGTCGGAATATTGGTAGGTGCTGTCGGTTTTCTCAACTTAAGTCGAGCTAGGAAGCTCTACGAGTCTCCCGGCTCAAGAACGTCTCGGCTCAAGAACGTCTCTGCCTGGGGAACCTCCAGACGTTCTAGCGAGCCCCGGCCTCGGGGTGTGAGCCCGGCTTGCCTGGGTTCCCTCGAGGTTTTTGTCTGCTACTCTACATCTCTTGTATTGTACGCTATATTCTTCTTCGTGGTATTGAGATTCTCTGGTGTGCTGCACTGCTGTTCATTGTCTGTCTGCATTCTTTACCTCTTATTGAACGGGTGGTAGTTACTGACAATCACGTCGTAAGACGTGTCCTTGTTGACCGTCGTTGACAATCACGTCGTACGACAGTCCTGAGGCTCAGCTGGCATTGAGGAGAGAGATAGGACTCGAGCATTGGGGTGAAAGTACTGAGGAGTGGTTTCGGCGTCAAAGGAATTCGGACATACCCACAGAAGACTACCAGGACGAGAGAGTCAACTTTGATTACCTTGAGGAATACCAGCCGTGGGATCAGAAAGATCTGCAGGCACTGGAGGCAGCATCAAACAAACGTCAACGTGAGGACGATAGGAGCTGGTTAGATAAATACGGATTGAACGGTAATATTCTTGAAGATATGACTCATGTTGCAGCAGCGGCGGATGCCGCGATGACTGGGGATGGTGAGACTCGATCCAAACGTGCACGTGGAACAGAGATTGAGGAGGGGAGGAAAGTGATGTTGGAAAAGGAGAAGGATCCATTCAAACAGATGATGATGAAGCGTGTTTGGAAAACGGAGGATGCCCATGAGGATCTCATCCATGTTGTTCAATCGACGAAGACGGACATCAAAAGAGTGGATGACACACTCAAGTTGCATACGGAGAGAATGGACAAATCAGATGCACGGACAGAGATTTTGGAGAAACAGGTTAAGCAAATTTTGTCTGGATCTCCTGCAGCTTCGGTTTCGACTAGTGTGGGCCCTGGTGGCTCCTCTGGTGGTGGTGGAGGTTCGTTCCCTCGCGTGCAACAGGAGCGATCGAGCCAGTTCACACCAACTTATCTCGAGCTGAAAGGGTGGGTTACGGATTGGTCGAATCAAGTAAATCGGGGAAATCAAATGATACCCTGGGCAGATGCGGCACAGTTAATATCTAATATGATTGGGACACTTCAGGGGGAGGAAAGGAATGCTTACGATAAAGATAAAACTGAACGTTTAAACGGAGGAAGATATATGTACGGCAGTGTGAAGGTCGGTTTCAAAGAAGGGACACCACGGGACACTCTTTGGAGAATAAAGAAATGGATGGATATGGTCTGTAAGGAACCCGCCGACCGCATTGCCCCGCCCCCAGGTTATACGTATCCAGATGCCGATGTTCTCACTCATGATATGGACACGCCAATCGATCCCAGAAAGATTCGTACGTTAGTGGAGTGTGCACCCTGGAAGCGTGATCATGTGAAAGCGGTTGCTCGTTTCTGTGGGACTTGGCGTAGTATGACCTCGGCTCATGTTCAAATCGAGATCCGTGGGGAGGTGGGGCCACCGAGAAGTCAGATTTGGACTCAAGCTGTTACGAATTTCCGACCCGTCTGTTTTGCGACGTATACGAATACCACAGGGGCTTGGGTTCTTCATGCTGATGCATGGGCTCGTATTGTTTCTTTTTATCCGGCGCTGAAGGTTCCCATGAATGATATACTTCAGGAAGTGAATCGTAGGCAGTGACGTTTGCGGCGCCTCGTCCGAGGCATACGCTTAGCGAGCTGGAACCTGAACAAAGCAGGGGAGGCTCATTTCAAATGTGCTGAGATTCTCCATCATATGAGGGCATGTGGTGGGCTCTTTGCATGTCAGGAAACTCAATACCTAGTGCACGGGGAATTTGAACGCTTGGGGTGGCGCATCAAAACTAGTTCGTGTAGTAAGGCAGCTCTCATCTTCGACAGATCTTGGGCGGCTGCCGTCCGTATGTTTTTCACTTGTTTCACGAGGTTCGTTATCGGTGTCTTTGGGTCAGAGAAGTCACCACTCATTATTGTGTCAGCGTATTTGCCAGACCCTCATGTGGAGGATTGTGTTGAGATTGCTGCGGAGGTATATGAGCAGATCGGTCGTGCTCGCAATGTTCTCCGCACTAAGTTTCCTCAGGCCAGCTTTTGTGTTCTGCTAGATGCAAACGTGGAGATTCCGCCTGGATGCAGATTTATGTATAATGGGGAGGAGTATGAGGCTACTGGAAAGGAAGGTACTCGTACGGACAGAAGGTGGGAGAGAGGAGGAGACGGTACACAGCAGATTGAAAGGAGGAGTCGGAGGAGGAGGCTGAAGGAGCTGCTGTTAGAGTTCATGGAATCGCATGGACTGAAGGCCGCCAACACTTTCTGTACTAGGAGGCATACCTGGGAGTCGTGGGGGGAGAACAAGTTTCTGACTTCGAAGAGGGTCCTGGATTACCTAATGGTCCCTCACCGTTGGGAGTTCTCGGATCTGGAGGTGAAGTGGTGTTTCAAGAGGGGTGGGAAGAAGCAGTTCAGTAGATTATCCGATCACGCAATCATCACGGCGAGTTTCACTGACCCTGGGAACGTGATTGTTCGTCGCCCTGACCCCCAGCCTGGTCAGAAGTCTAGGCCGTCTCTGGTCGGATACAAGTGTTCGACTTGGGCTGATGAGCATCAGGCTCGACAGCATGTGGATTCGTATCTAGGCGGTGCTGCCTTTTCAAGGTGTCCGTCTGTGACCTGTCCACAGGGTCTGGAGAGTACTATGCTGGAGGCGTACTTGTCACCGACGGTGGACTACTCCACCACGGGTGCGAGAAGACAGAGAGAGCCGTCCAGGCCGGTGCAGCTCACAAGAGCGGAGGAGGAGGTTAAGATGTGTCCGAAGGAGGAAGTGGAGAGGTTGAGGAGGTTAAAGAATGAGGCTAATCGTCTACGCAGAGGTTATCGGCGTGATATGATTATGTGCAGATGTCCCCCAACAAGAAGAAAGGTCAGATATACTATCAAACATTTAGTGGTGGATGGGAGGGAGACGGAGGACCGTGAGGAGTGGAAGGAGGAGCTCGACAAGTTCGTTCGTTGCAAGGTGTCGTCCGAAGAGATACGCAATTCCACCAACAGTATGATGGAGGAGATCAGGATGAGGGCTGTACATGAGATACGTTCCACATCAGTTGTGGGAATTAGTATGGCGCTGCTTCTCAGAGCACGAGCTCGGCTGAAGACCCAGAGGGCTACTGGGCCAGACGGGATACCGTGCGAGATTCTAAGGAGCTTGCCGTGGTGTGCTCTCAGAGCGATCCAGAAGTTGTTCGATAAAATCATCAAGCTCACGATTCCGTATCCTCAGTCGTGGCGTGAGATTCTCGTCTCTTTTATGCCAAAAACTCCAGGGATCACTAAGTTAAAAGACGGACGTTTGCTGTGTATGCAGAATGCTGTTTCGAGATGGTTCAGTTCCTGTGTTGTTCTCTTGGTTGAGGGTCATATTGAAAGAAAAGGAGTGTTTCGTCATATTGGGTTGTATGGTTTCCAGGAACACCGTCGTACACACGAAATCACGGCTAGCATCAAACACATAGGTCAACATGCTGCACAATGGGGAAAAGGGGAAACGGCACACTTGGCGAACGCTGATGTCCTTCAGGCGTTCGATCACTGCACGGTGGCCAATGTCAGGCGCGGGTTGGATCATGCGGATGTACCCCTTTACCTACAGTATGCTCTACTTGACCCCTTGTGCGAATGTGTAGGCACTGTCTATTATGATGGGATTGAGGTGGTGGAGGTTAGGTGGGACAAATGTATTCGGACGGGAGGGCCCGAGGGACCGTTGGCCTTCAATCTCATCGTTGCTGCTATGTGGGGCTCCACGATTCGAGAATGGGACGTACTAGGACTAGGTTATCGTATTGAGTATGTGACTGGCTCGACTAGCTGTGTTTCGATTATTAATCATTTCCTTTGGGCTGACAACTGTTATGTATTGGCTCGGAGTCGAGAGGAACTCACACGCATGTTACACGGTCTAACTACACAGTTACATGATTATGGAATGAGATGGAAGGAATCCAGCCTATTGTATATGGTGTTCGGGGTCGAGCCGCCGCGAGATGTGGAAGGGGAAATACTTCACACTGCTGATCTTGCTCTCTCGGTGGGGTCGGAGGCGTCTGGAGTGTATCGATTTAGAAGGACGACGGAGATGGAGGTGCTGGGGGCTTATATTTGTTCTGAACTACATGTGAATGAACATCATGATTTGGACGCTCGTATTGACTGTGCTCGCAGGGCCTTCTGGGGGCAGGCGACCTTCTTCCGCTCCACGGCCATCCCGTTGAAAGATAAATATGAGAGGTATGCTCAGAGAGTTCAGAGTATTGTGCTCTACGCGGCGGAAGGATGCACGGTCGATTCAAGTTCATTGAGCGCCCTTCATATCTTTGAGGGCAAGTGCCTGTCTGTAATGTCTCGCTGTATACGGAGGGAGGGGGAAAGTTACCAGGAATGGAATACGAGGAGGCATGAACGTGCGAGACAAAAATTTCATGATGCTCACTTCGTGGGCATTGTACAGAAGTTTCTCAGAGTGCATTGGATGTGGGCACTTGACATCCAGGACTTTGCACACAGGCTGATCACAGATCGGGGGGAGCTGGAGGCGAACTCGATGAGAGCTTGGAGAGATTCTCGTTTCTCATGTCTGGCGTTCGGCCGACTGTGGGATAGAATGAGGACGGATTCAAGTGAGGCTCTCAGATGTTGGGGAAACTGGAAGGAGGCCAGCTCAATGAAAAGGCATCGGGGGGGGACAGGAGAGCGTCGGACTCCGTCCGTGGTATTATTCATTGGAATCGTTTTACGGTTTATCCTGGTGGGAGTTCTTTGCTGGAAGTTTTGAGCATTTCATGGATTTCGCTGCTAATGTTTGATCTAGTACTATGTTGAAGTACTTCCAAAAGAAGTGTAAAGGGTTGGCGTCCTCAGGGGTGCCTGTATTCTTGAACTTGGAGGAGGATGGAGGGGTTCATATCGGTCAGGATCGGGAGGATGCACCAGCATATAGGGATCGCCTCAGCAAGCGTATTGCGTTGCATAATATGCGTTGTACACAGTGGGACCTCGATACAGACTTCTTCTCTCATTCGTTTCGGGAATGGAACCAGAAAGCAGACTTACTGACCCATCAGGCCCGTCAGGGCCATGTGTACGCCGATTTCGTTTACCTCAACGACTTTGAATCTCAGTGTTATATTCCTTGCCTTATCAAAGCCGGCTTTGATGGGGGAGTTTGTAGCCGCGGAAGTGCCTGTGGTGCATGGATACAGATCGGTCTGCGAAACAAGTATATCTTCTCGCGGACCGACATCATTTTCAAGGATGTGTATCTTGCGGCTTGGTGTCTACCACCGAGCGCCACTGTTACAGATACGGAGCTATCGGCGGCGGAGCGCATATGCGAGGTGCTCCCACAGGTTGTGCAGACCTTCTTTGATCATTCGCAGTGATTTGACACACATTGTTTCTTCTTTTCTGTGTCTTGTATATTCCTGCAGCTTCGCTGCTCACTGACTTCCTCGATTATCTGTGTGTTCTTTGCGTTTGATTGTGTCATTGCGGCATGTGATTCTCTTTATTCCTTCAGCTTCGCTGTGTGGTATAAGAGCTGACTGCTTGCGTGATGAATAAGAGGCTCTGTTTTGCCTGAGACTTTGTTGGACCTGGCCTCAGTGGCCAAGACGGTCCCAGCAAAGACGCAAAAAAAAACCAAGGTTGACGGTTTACCGCCGGCGCCCAGTTGCTGCGGGGATCGTGGAGCGGCGGAGATGGGCTCCTGCCCGGCTTCTAATCTTAAACCCTCTAGCTCTCAGCGAGCTCTCCGGGAACAAAGGTTGACGGTTCACCGCCGGCGCCCAGTGGACGCGACTGAGTACCTTGTAGAGCTCATCGGTATAACTCGTAGAGCTTCCCTTAGCAAGTTATTGCTGGAAGCTAAGAGTAATTCCGGCGCGTTGGAGAGCTAATTGGCTCGAAAAATCTCGACGGAACTTAACTCGTAGAGCTTCCCTTAGCAAGTCATTGCTGGAAGCTTAAGAGTAATTCCAGGGCGCTGGAGAGCTAGTTGGCAAGAAAAATCTCGACGGACATTTGATGACTTTTGGTCGGTTGAAAATTCGGTTCTCGAAATTCAACCATTCGTTAGAGCTCTAGTATTTTTTCCCGTGATATTCGATCTTATTCCCGCTCGCCATCTTGATCTCAGCTCGATCGGATACCTTTTACTGCCAAAAAGCACTGCGGCCGGATCGCCCGTTTCGGGTCAGCTTGTCACGCGGTGACGGTTTTCTCGAGATAACTCGAGCTTCAGGACATGTACAGAGCTGGTAAGCACAGTTAATCGATTCAGAATAATCAGGCGCGTTCGCCTGTTGAACCCAGAGGTCTGAACTCTGTCTGCTAGCCGAGCTAGGTTCGCAAACCTATTGGTATTATTCGAGTTATCTTGAGAGACGCTCTGGGTTTTCTGTACTTAAGTCGAGCTAAAGGACAGTACAGAGCTGATACGTACAGAATCTGATTCAGAATCATCAGTGGCCTTTGTCTGTTGACTCCAGAGCTCTGAACTCGGTCTGCTGCCCGATCTAGAATCGCAAAAACTATTCGCATTGTTCGAGTTATCTTGAGAGATGCTGTTGGTTCTCTGCACTTAACTCGGGCTGTAGGGCAGCTGCATGGCTGGTAATCACTAGAATCGATTCGGAGACATCAGGCGCGTCCGCCTTTCGAATCCAGAGCTTCGAACTCTGTCTGCTGCCCGAACTAGGTCTGCGAACATATTCGCATTGTTCGAGTCATCCTGACAGGTGCTGTCGGTTTCCTGCACTTAACTCGGGCTGTAGGGGGGCTGTTGGGCTGGTAATCACAGGAGTCGATTCGCAGACATCAGACGCGTCCACCTGTCGCATGCAGAGGTCTGAACTCGGTCTGACACTCGAGCTAGGTTTGCCAAACTATTCGTATTATTCGAATCATCTTGAGAGGTGCTGTCGATTTTCGCACGTAACTCGGGCTGTAGGAGAGCTACAGAGCTCGTACAGAAGAGAATCCAGAAGCATCGGGGGCGTTTGGCTGTTCCATCCGAGAGGTTTGAAATTGCTTGGGCTGAAAAACTTTTTTTTTCTGTGTAATTTGTTCTACATTATATGTTGTCAGGAAGCTCTACAAGTCCCCCGGCGGTAACAAAGGTTGACGGTTTACCGCCGGCGCCCAGTTTGGTGACTTTTGCTCGGTTGAAAATTTTGTTTTCGAAATTCAACTATTCGTTAGAGCTCTAGTATTTATTCCCGTGATATTCGATCTTATTCGTGCTCGCCATCTTGATCTCAGCTCGATCGGGTGAATATTACTATCGAATAGCACTGTGGCGGGATCGGCTGTTTTGAGTCATCTTGATACGCGCTGACGGTTTTCTGAACATAACTCGAGCTTCAGGACAGCTACAAAGCTGGTAAGCACAGCTAATCGATGCAGAATGATTAGGCGCGTTCGGCTTTTGAATCCAGAGGTCCGAACACGGTCTGTTAGCCGAGGTAGGTCCGCAAACCTATTCGTATTATTCGAGTCATCTTGACAGAAACTCTCGGTTTTCTGTACTTAACTCGAGCTGTAGGACAGCTACAGAGCTGATATTTACAGAAACCGATTCAGAATCATCAGTTGCGTTTGTCTGTCGAATGCAGAGCTCTGAACTCGGTCTGCTGCCCGTAGAATCGCGAAACTATTCGTATTGGTCGAGTTATCTTGAGAAGTGCTCTCGGTTTTCTTCACTAGACTGCGCTGAGGGGGGCTACAGTCCTGGTGGTCACATGAATCGATTTGAAGACATCAGGCGCGTCCGCCTGTCGAATCCAGAGCTCGGAACTCGGTCTGCTGCCCGAGCTAGGTCTGCGAAACTATTGTATTGTTCGAGTCATCCTGGGAGGTGCTGTCGGTTTTCTGCACTTAACTCGGGCTGTAGGGGGGCTGCAGGGCTGGTAATGACAGGATTCGATTCGCAGACATCAGACGCGTCCGCCTGTCGCATTCAGATGAAAAAAATATTCACTATGAGTCGGAATGTTGGTAGGTGCTGTCGGTTTTCTCAACTTAAGTCGAGCTAGGAAGCTCTACGAGTCTCCCGGCGGTAACCAAGGTTGACGGTTTACCGCCGGCGCCCAGTCGATGAGCTAGAGGAATTCGGGGGCGGGCTGGAGCTAGTTCGTCGACCCGGCCAGAAAGGAAAAAGTGGTAACTTTTGGTGGTTTTGTAATTTTTTGAAATATTTGACAATTCATTTTGAGAGCATATTTTTCGCACCTGTAAACGACTATGAGGGCCTCTCTGTCTAAGTATGAGCTCTGTAGACGCACTTTTATTATCAAAACACTTGGGGGAACCATCTTCATGTCGACACGAAAAAATAATTTTTTTTCGAGAAATGCTTCCAGAAGCTCTCTCTCTTTCGACTCCGAGCACTCTTACGCGTGAAATGAGCTCTACGAGGTTCCCGGCGGTGACTAGATTGACGGTTCACCGGCGCCAGTGGCTGGTTTCGCGGATATGACTCGGAGAGCTTTCCTAAGCTAGCAGCTGGAAGCTTAGGAGAAATTCTGACGCACTGGAGAGCTAGTTGGCAAGAAAAATCTCGACGGAACTTTTGCTGACTTTTCGTCGGTTGAAAATTTTGCTCTCAAAATTCAACCATTCGTTAGAGCTCTAGGATTTCTTTCCGTGATTTTCGATCTTATTTCCGCTCGCCATCTTGATCTCAGCTCGATCGGGTGAATATTACTATCGAAAGCACTGTGGCGGGATCGGTCGTTTCGAGTCATCTTGATACGCGTTGTTGGTATTTTGTACTTAACTCGAGACAGATGACAGCTACAGAGCTGGTAAGCACAGCTAATCGATGTAGAATAATCAGGCGTGTTCGTCTGTCGCATCCAGAGATCTGAACTCGGTATGCTAGCCGAGCTAGGTCCGCAAACCTATTCGTATAATTTGAGTCATCTTGACAGATGTTGTCGGTTTTGTCTACTTAACTCGGGCAGTATAACAGCTATTGAGTTGATAAGAGCTCGGAACTCGGTCTGCTGCCCGAACTAGGTCCGCGAAACTATTCGTATTGTTCGAGTCATTCTGAGAGGTGCTGTCGGTTTTCTGCACTTTACTCGGGCTGTAGGGGGGCTGCAGGGCGGGTAATCACAGGAATCGATTCGGAGACATCAGTCCGCCTGTCGCATTCAGAGGTCTGAACTCGGTCTGTTGCCTGAGCTAGGTCTGCGAAACTATTCGTATTCTTCGAGTCTCCCGGCTGTAACCAAGGTTGACGGTTTACCGCCGGCGCCCAGTTTGAAAGATATTTGAGAATTTATTTTGAGAAAGCAGATTTTTCGCACCTGCAGTTGGTTATGCCGCGTCGGCCAGTAAAATTCTCAGCTTCGTAGCTGCAGTATCACTATGAAAACACTTGGAGGAACCGACGTAGGATAAACGCAGAAAAACATGTTTTTCGAGTTTCTCAGGTCACACTCTCGACGCTTTCTTCATTAATCGAGGAGCCTCGTGTGAGAAAAGAGCTCTACGAGGGCCCCGGCGGTAATCTGGTTGACGGTTTACCGCCGGTTTCCAGTATTTTCCGTCCCCAAAGGGTTTCTTACCTCGTAGAGCTCTATGGAGCTAGTTGGCCGACCCGGCCTCAAGAGACAAAGTGGTGACTTTTGGTCGGTTTTGCAAAGATTTAAAAGATATTTGACAATTCAATTTAAGAAACCAGATTTGTCTCACGTGCAGCGGGTTATGCCGCGTCTGCCAGTTCAATTTTGAGGTCCGTAGCTGCAATATTACTATCGAAAGACTTGCAGGAACTGCGTTTGGACAGAAACCGAAAAATCGTGATTTTCCGAATTTTCCGGCTCTCGCTTCAGAAGGTTCCTTCATGTGTTGCGAGGAGCCCTGTGCAAGAAAAGAGTTCTACAAGGTGCCCCGCGGTAACCTGGTTGACGGTTATACGCCGGTTCCCAGTTGCTCTCCGGGTTTTGGACGCTGCCAAGTAACTCGTAGAGCTTCCCTTTGTTAGTTGCTGGAATTAAGAGTAATTCCGGCGCGCTGGAGAGCTAGTTGGCAAGGAAAATCTCGACGAACCTTTTGGTGACTTTTGGTCGGTTCAGAATTTTGTTCTCGAAATTCAACACTTCATTTGAGCTCTAGTTTTTCTTCCGACCATATCCGATCTTATTCCCGCTCGCCGTCTCAATCTCAGCTCGATCGGATAAATATTTCTGCAAAAAAACGTCGCGACGGGATTGGCTGTTTCGAGTCATCTAGATTCGCGTTGTCGATATGTTGCACTTAACTCGAGCTGTAGGGCTGCCACAGAGCTCATTCTCACAGAAATCGATTTGAAATCATCAGGCCGTCCGTCTGTTCCATCCAAAGGTCTGAACTCGGTCTGCTGGCCGAGCTAGGTTCGCGAAACTATTCGTATTGTTCGAATCATCTTGACAGGTGCTGCCAGTCTTCTGCACTTAACTCGGGCTGTTGGGGGCTACAGGGCTCGTATCCACAGGAATCAATATGCAGACATCAGGCGCGTCCGCCTGCCAAATCGAGAGCTCAGAACTCGGTGTGCTGCCCGAGCTAGGTCCGCGAACTATTCGTATTCTTCGAGTGATCTTGAGAGGTGCTGTTGGTTTTCTGCACTTAACTCGAGCTGTAAGGGGCTGCAGGGCTGGTAATCACTGGAATCGATTCGGAGACATCAGTCGCGTCCGCCTGTCGCATTCAGAGCTCTGAACTCGGTCTGCTGCCTGAGCTAGGTCTGCGAAACTATTCGTATTCTTCGAGTCGTCTTCAAAGGTGCTCTCGGTTTTCTGTACTTTACTCGGGCTGTAAGGGGCCTGCAGGGCTGGTAATCACAGGAATCGATTCGGAGACATCAGGCGCGTCCGCTTGTTGCATTCAGAGGTCTGAACTCGGTCTGATACTCGAGCTAGGTTTGCCAAACTATTCGTATTGTTCGAGTGATCTTGAGAGGTGCTGTCCATTTTCGCGCGTAACTCGGGCTGTAGGAGAGCTACGGAGCTCGTGCGCACAGGAAACGATCCAGAAGCATGAGGGGCGTTTGGCCGTTGCATCGAGAGGTCTGAAATCGCTTAGGCTGAAAAACTATTCGTTCTCTGCAATTTTTTTCGACATTATATATGGTCAGGAAGCTCTACGAGTCCCCCGGCGGTCAGAAAGGTTGACGGTTTACCGCCGGCGCCCAGTAACTCGTAGAGCTTCCCTTAGCAAGTTATCGCTGGAAGCTTAAGAGTAATTCCCGGGCGCTGGAGAGCTAGTTGGCAAGAAAAATCTCGACGGACCTTTTGGTGACTCTTGGTCGGTTGAAAATTTTGTTCTCGAAATTCAACAATTCGTTTGAGCTCTAGTATTTTTTCCCGTGATATTCGATCTTATTCCCGCTCGCCATCTTGATCTCAGCTCGGCAGGGTACCTTTTACTGCCAAAAAGCGTCCAGGCGGGATCAGCCGCTTCGAGTCATCTTGATACGCGCTGTCGGTATATTGGACTTAACTCGAGTTACCGGACAGCTACAGAGCTGGTAAGCACAGCTAATCGATTCAATGATCAGGCGCGTTCGTCTGTTGCATCCAGAGGTCTGAAATTGGTCTGCTAGCCGAGCTAGGTCCGCAAACCTATTCGTATTATTCGAGTCATCTTGACAGGGGCTCTCGGTTTTCTGTACTTAATTAACTCGAGCTATATGACAGCTACAGAGCTCATGCTTACAGAAACAGATTCAGAATCATCAGGCGCGTTTGTCTTTCGAATCCAGAGCTCTGAACTCGGTCTGCTGCCCGCTCTAGAATCGCGAAACTTTTTGTATTGTTCGAGTCAGCTTGAGAGGTGCTGTCGGTTTTCTGTACTCAACTCGGGTTGTGGCGTGGCTACAGTGCTGGTAGTCACAGGAATCGATTTGGAGACATCAGGCGCGTCCGCCTGTCGAATGGAGAGCTCGGAACTCGGTCTGCTGCCCGAACTAGGTCCGCGAAACTATTCGTATTGTTCGAATCATCCTGAGATGCTGTCGGTTTTCTGCACTTAGCTCGGGCTGTAGTGGGGCTGCAGGGCTGGTAATCACAGGAATCGATTCGGAGACATCAGACGCGTCCGCCTGTCGAATTCAGGCCTGAACCTGGTCTGATACTCGAGCTAGGTTTGCCAGACTATTCGTATTGTTCGAGTCATCTTCAGGGTTGCGCTCGATTTACGCACGCAGTCGGGCTGTAGGAGAGCTACAGAGCTCGTACAGAAGACAATCCAGAAGCATCGGGAGCGTTCGGCTGTTGCATCGAGAGTTCTGAAATCGCTTGGGCTGAAAAACTATTCGTTCTCTGCATTTTTTTGGACATTATACATGGTCAGGAAGCTCTACGAGTCCCCCGGCGGTAAGAAAGGTTGACGGTTTACCGCCGGCGCCCAGTTTTCGCACCTGTAAACGATTATGAGGGCTTCTGCGTATCAATATGAGCTCTGTAGGCGCACATTTACTATCAAAACATTTAGAGCAACCAACTTCATCTCGACATGAAGAAAACGAATGGTCAATTTTTCTAGAAATTCCTCCAGAAGCTCTCTGTCGACTCTGAGCACTCTCTCGCGTGGAATGAGCTCTACGAGGTTCCCGGCGGTGAGCAGGTTGACGGTTCACCGCCGGTGCCAGTTGTTCTCCGGGTTTACCTCGTAGAGCTCTTCGTCATCGATGAGCTAGAGGAATTCCAGTGCGGGGGGGAGCTAGTTGGTCGAGCCGATCGGAAAGGGCAATGTGGCAACTTTTTGGTGGATTCGCGAATATTTGAAATATATAGTTGATCATTTATTTCGAGAAACCAGTTTTTTCGCACCTGTGAACGACTATGAGGGACTCTGCGTCTTAATATGAGCTCTGTAGGCGCACATTCACCATCAAAACACTTGGGGGAGCCAACTTCATCTCGACATGTTTTTTTTTTTTTTTTTTTTTTTTTTTTTTTTTTTTTTTTTTTTTTTTTAAAAAAAAAAAAAAAAAAATATAAAAAATGCCTCGAGAAGCTCTCTCTTTCGACTCTGAGCACTCTCGCGCGTGGAAGGAGCTCTACGAGGTTGTCGGCGGTGACCAGGTTGACGGTTCATCGCCGGCGCCAGTTGCTACCAAGTAAGTTTTGCGTGGTTTGCGAATATCTGAAAGATATTTGGCCATTAATTTTGAGAATCATTATTGAGGGCCCCTGCGTCTTAATATGAGCGCTTAGGCGCACATTCACTATCGAAGCACTTGGCCGAACCAACTTTATCTCGACGTGACAAAAAAATGAATGTTCAATTTCTCAAGAAATGCCTCCAGAAGATCTGTCTTCCGACTCTGAGCACTCTCCTGCGTGGGAGGAGCTCTACGAGGTTCCCGGCGGTGACCAGGTTGACGGTTCACCGCCAGCGCCAGTTCATCGACCCGAGCAGAAAGGACAATGTGATAACTTTTGGTCGGTTTTGCTCAGATTTGATAGATATTTGACCATTTATTTTGAAAAAGCAGATTTTTCGCTTGTAAACGATTATGAGGGCCTCGACGTCTTGATATGAGCTCTGTAGGCGCAAATTTACTATGAAAACACTTGGAGCAACCAACGGGGAACCAACTTTATGCCGACATGACAAAAACATAAATTTTCAATGTTTTGAGACATGCCTCCAGGAGCTCTCTGCTTCGAGCACTCTGCGTAGGAGGAGCTCTACGCGGTTCCGGGCGGTGACCAGGTTGACGGTTCACTGCCGTGCCAGTGCCTCGCAGAGCTCTTCGGCAAGATGAGCTAAGAGATTCGCGCGGGGTGGAGCTTGTTGGCGGATCCGACCTTGAGAGACAATGTGATGACTTTGAGTCGGTTTCCCTGAGATTCAAAAGATATTCCATGACAGCTCGAGCTTTCGCGTTTTAGATTAGAAGCTGGACGGTGGTGGTGCCCGCCGGCAGCCCATCTTCGCCGCTCCACGATCCCCGCAGCGCCTCGCCTGAGCCGGCAGCTTGTCCGGGGGAGCTTCTGGCAAGCGTCGAAGCTTGCCTGCGCGCGTGCAGGGACGTGGAAGCGTTCCTGGCAGCACTTCAGAGGCGCTGCAGGGGAGCCCCCCCGAGCCCGAGAAGCGCATCACGAGAGCGTGGGAAGGCTCGCCAGGAAAGCTTTCCGGCGTGTGTTCTCTGTGCTCTCCGGATTCTCGACGCTACCAAGTTTGACCATCCATGCCTCGTAGAGCTCTTCGGAATCGATGACCTAGAGGAATTCGGGCGCGGGGTGGAGCTAGTTCTTCGACCCAACTAGAAAGGACAAAGTGACAATTTTTGGGTGGTTTTACGAATATTTGAAAGGTATTTCGCAAATTTTTACTTTTTTTGAGAAACCAGAGCTTTCCGCATCTGTGAACACTTCTGATGCTCTTTGCGTCTTAAAATGAGCTCTTTAGGCGCATATTCACTATCGAAACACTTGGAGCAACCAACTCGATCTCGACATGAAAAAATATGAATGTGCAATTTCTCGATAAATGCCTGCAGAAGCTCTCCCCTTCGACTCTGAGCACTCTCACGCGTGGAAAGAGCTCTACGAGGTTACCGGCGGTGACCAGGTTGACGGTTCGTACCTCGTATTCGGCATCGATGAGCTAGAGGAATTCCGGAAAGGGGTGGAGCTAGTAGTCCCTTAGCTGTTCGCTGGAAGCTCAAGAGTAATTCCGGGGCGCTGGAGAGCTAGTTGGCAAGAAACATCTCGACGGACCTTCTGCTGACTTTTGGTCGGTTGAAAATAACTCGTAGAGCTTCCCTTAGCAAGTTGTTCACGGAGAGCTCGCTGAGAGCTAGAGGGTTTAAAATTAGAAGCAGGACGGTGGTTGTGCCCGCCAGGAGCTTCTCCGCGGCGCTCCACGTTCCCCGCGGCGACTCGCCTGAGCCGGCAACGGGTCCGGGAGAGCTTCCGGCAAGCTTCCAGGCGTTCCTGCGCGCGTGCAGGCACGCATGGAATTGTTTCTGGCAGCGCTTCAGCGGCGCTGCAGGGGAGCTTCCCACAGCGCCAGAAGAGCTTTACGAGAGCGTTGGAGGGCTCGCCAGGAAAGCTTTCTGGTGTGTTTGCCCTTTGCTCTCCGGGTTTTGGACGCTACCAAGTTGCTGGAAGCTTGAGAGTATTTTGGGGGCGCTGGAGAGCTGGTTGGCAAGAAAAATCTCGACAGACCTTTTGCTGACTTTTGGTCGGTTGAAAATTTTGTTCTCGAAATTCAACCATTCTAGTATTTTTTCCCGTGATATTCGATCTTATTCCCGCTCGCCATCTTCATCTCAGCTCGATCGGGTACCTTTTACTGCCAAAAAGCGTCCAGGCGGGATTAGCTGTTTCGAGTCATCTTGATACGCGCTGTCAGTATATTGGACTAAACTCAAGATATAGGACAACTACAGAGCTGGTAAGCACACCTTATCGATTCAGAATGGTCAGACGCGTTCGTCTGTTGCATCCAGAGGTTGGAATCGGTCGGCTAGAGGTCCGCAAACCTGTTCGTATTATTTCAGTCATCTTGATAGGGGCTCTCGGTTTTCTGTACTTCGCTCGAGCTATAGTACAGAGCTCATACTTACATAAACCGATTGATAATCATCAGTCGCGTTTCTCTGTTGAATCCAGAGCTCTGACTCGGTCTGCTGCTCGATCTAGACTCGCGAAACTATTCGTATTGTTCGAGTCATCTTGAGAGGTGCTGTCAATCTTCTGCATTTAACTCGGGCTGTAGGGGGGCTACAGTGCTGGTGGTCACAGGAATCGATTTGAAGACATCAGGCGTCGGGCAATCGAATCCAGAGCTCGGAACTCGGTCTGCTGCCGGAACTTGGTCCGCGAAGCTATGTGTATTGTTCGAGTCACCCTGAGAGGTGCTGTCGGTTTTCTACACTGAACTCGGGCTGTAGGGGGGCTGCAGGGCTGGTAATCACAGGAATCGATTCGGAGACATCAGACGCGTCCGCTTGTCGCATTCAGAGGTCTGAACTCGGTCTGATACTCGAGCAGGGTTTGCCAAACTATTCGTTTTGTTCGAGTTATCTTGAGGTGCTGTCGATTTACGCACGTAACTCGGGCTGTAGGAGAGTTACAGAGCTCGTGCAGAAGACAATCCAGAAGCATCGGGGGCGTTCGGCTGTTGCATCGAGAGGTTTGAAATCGCTTGGGCTGAAAAACTATTCGTTCTCTGCAATTTTCTTCGACATTATATATTGTCAGGAAGCTCTACGAGTCCCCCGGTGGTAAGACAGGTTGACGGTTTACCGCCGGCGCCCAGTTTTGTTATCGAAATTCAACCATTCGTTAGAGCTCTAGTATTTTTTCCCATCATATTCGATCTTATTCCCGCTCGTCATCTTAATCTCAGGTCGATCGGGTTGATATTACTGCCAAAAAGCACACGGGCGGGATCGGCCGTTTCGGGTCATCTTGACACTTGGTGACGGTTTTCTGTACATAACTCGATCTCTAGGACAGCTACAGAGCTGATACTTACAGCAATCGATTCTGAATCATCACGCGCGTTCGTCTATTGCATCCAGAGGTCTGAACTCGGTCTGCTGCTCGAGCTAGATTTGCGAAATTATTCGTACTGTTCGAGTCATCTTGAGAGGTACGGTCGGTTGTCTGTACTTAACTTGGGCTTTAGGGAGGCTACAGGGCTGGTGATCACAGAACTCGATTCGGAGCACCAGGCGCGTCCGCCTGTCGCATGCGTAGGTCTGAAATCGGTCTGCTCCTCGAGCTAGATCTGTAAAATATTCGTATTGCTCGAGTCATCTCTACATGGACTGTCGGTTTTCTGTACTTAACTCGAGATCTAGGGCAGCTACAGAGCTGATACACACAGAAACGGATGCAGAATAATCAGGCGCGTTTGTCTGTTGCATCCAGAGGTCTGAACTCGGTGTACTACTCGAGTTAGGTCCGCGAAACTATTTGTATCGTTCGAGTTATCTTGTCATCTTCACAGATGTTCTCCATTTTCTGTATTGAATTCGGGCTGTAGGAGAGCTACAGAGCTGGTGCGCACAGACACCGATCCAGGAGCATTAGGAGCGTTTGTCTGTTGCGCCGAGAGGTCTGAACTCCGTTTGCTACCCGAGGCAGAAAACTATTGCTGAAAACTATTCGTTCTCAATTAATTCTTTAGACATAATATATGGTCAGGAAGCTCTACGAGCCCCCTGGCGGTAAGAAAGGTTGACGGTTTACCGCCGGCGCCCAGTTGGTCGACCCGACGTTAAGAGAGAATGTGATAACCTCGGCTCGGTTTCCCTGAGATTTGAAAGATATTTGACCATTTATTTCGAGAAATCAGATTTTTCGCACCTGTAGTGGGTGCCAGTCAAATTCTCAGGTCCGTAGGTGCAGTATTACTATCAAAACACTTGGAGCAACCGACCTTGGATAAAAAGAGAAAAACGTGATTTTTCAAGTTCTTTGTTTCTCGCTCCATAAGCTTTCTTCATGTGTTCAAACGATCGCCATGCAAGAAAAGAGCTCCACGAGGTTCCCGGCTCAAGGTTCAAGGCTCAAGGCTCCGCGAACGTTCATTTTCTCCTGCCTGGGGAACCTCCGCGAAGGTGAACGTTGAGCTAGCGTGTTGTTTTGCTTTGCTTACGCAACTGCCCATCTCCCTGTGCATCTTGCTTGTCATTGTTTGCCTCTCATATTCATTTTTCGTTGCGGTTTGGTGGCAATTTGTATACGCGGACTTGCTCCTCACTGCCTAGAGTGGTGCTCGTAATACATCTTGCTTGTCATTGTCTGCCTCTCATACTCATTTATCGTTGCGGTTTGGTGGTGGCAATTTGTATACGCGGACTTGTTCCTCACTGCCTAGAGTGGTGCTCGTAAGTCTCGTTTCTTCCAGATCTGCCTTGAGTGGATTGCATATTGATATCTTTCGAGTGCGGGTAGCACATTGAATTCATTGTGTGACAATTGTACTTGTTCCTTCCTCTATTCTCTTTGCTTCGTCGCCACATTTCTGATTGAATTGGACTTTGATTGTGACTGATGCCCCACGCGCGGAGCCTCACATGCAGGCGTATGCGTCGTGCTCGGGCCTGCCATCTGAGATGGGTCCGATCAGCAGCACCATTCTCTTACATTCTTTGGTTTGTGCGTGTTGTTTCTTTGATGGGAATATCGTAACTCGGTCGGTTGTCGCATCATCGATGTGTCTCTGAGGTTCCGACATACTTCGGACTTTGTGTTTGCATTGACTCTTGCCATGCTGTGTGTGTGTCGGGCATGCGCGCATGTTGGTATAAGAGCTCCGCGTGCTTTTCACTTTGTTCGGAATAAGGGTTTCGCATGTGCCCACTTCCGCTCAAGGAGTGGTGGGTGTCTTGCCTGACTCTGTATGCCGCCCTTGTCCTGCTAGCGACTGGGCCTGACGGCCCGCATAGTCGATCGCAAAGACCGCAAAAATCTGGTGGGCGGTTTACCGCCGGTTCCAAGTAGTGAGAAACCAGATTTTTCGCACCTGTAGTGGTTTGCCGCGTCTGCCCGTAGATCGTTTGTCGAGCGAGAAATGCTCTGGGAGCTTCCAAGAATAGAGACTCCTAGGGGTGGGGGTGTCGGGGCGAGGTGGGGGGCATGGAGGAGGGCGTTGGTCGCTTTTCGGAGAGAGATGCTGGGGTGGGGGGCCCCAAGAACAGAGAACCCTAGGGGTGTGGGTGTCGGGGCGAGGTGGGGGGCATGGAGGGGTGCGTAGGTCGTTTTTGGAGCGAGAAATGGTGGAATGGGGCACCCGAGAACAGAGACTCGTATAGGGGTGGGGGTGCCGGGGCGAGGTGGGCGCCATAGGGGCGTAGGTCGTTTTTGGGCGAGAAATGCTGGGGTGGGGGGTCCCAAGAACAGAGACTCCTAGGGGTGGGGGTGTCGGGGCCAGGTGGGGTGGGGGGGGCATGGAGGAGGGCGTAGGTCGTTTTTGCTCGGGAAATGCTGGGGTGGCGGGTTCCAAGAACAGAGACTCCTAGGGGTGGGGGTGTCGGGGCGAGGTGGGAGGCATGAAGGGGGGCGTGGGTCGTTTTTTGGGCGAGAAATGCTGGGGGGTTCGAAGAACAGAGACTCCTATAGGGGTGGGGGTGTCGGAGCGAAGTGGGGGCGATGGAGGGGGGGTAGGTCGTTTTTGTATGAGAAATGCTGGGGTGGGGGGCCACAAGAACAGGGACTCCTAGGGGTGGGGGTGTCCTGGGCGCGGTGGGAGGGTGGGGCATGGATGGGGGGCGTATATTGTTTTTGGGCGAGAAATGCTGGGGTGGGGGGTTCCAAGAACAGAGGCTCCTAGGGGTGGAGGGTCGTGGGGCGAGGTGGGGGGCGTGGTGGGGGGCGTAGGTCGTTGTTGGGCGAGAAATGCTGTGGTGGGGGCCCCCAAGAATAGAGACTCCTAGGGGTGGGCGTGTCTGGGCGAGGTGGGGGGCATGGAGGGGGGC
>CAUYUJ010007788.1:0-44369 GCA_963575745.1 Prorocentrum cordatum
GGAGGAGGAGGAGGAGGAGGAGGAGAAGGGTCGAGGATGGATAAGCGATTGGTTGTGAGCAGGAGGGAGGAGGGGGGATGAGGAACGTGAGCAGAAGAAGGGCGAGGAGGGGGAAAAGGACGATCGAGGATCCCGTCGGAAAAGACGAAGAGGATCGAGGGTCCAGGAAGGAGGAGGGCCGAAACTAGACTCTGGTCCTGGATTCTTGATCCTCGGTACTGCGTCCTCGGGCTTCGATCGAACTTCGACCCTCGATCTTGGAGATTCGAGTCTCGGCCGATCTCGAGTCTTCGGTGTTCGACCGACACCGGGTCCTCGACCGTCGATCGACCCTGGAAGCCTGCGGCTCGCGGAGGAGGCAGTGGAGGAGACGGAGGAAGAGGGGTCCGCCGCCGCCGCTTGCATGGTCGGCGTCGTCGTCGTCGCCATGGTCGTGGTCGTGGTCGTCGTTGTCGTCGTCGTCGTCGTCGTCTTGATCGTCGCAGTTGTCGTCGTCTTGGTCGTCGTCGTCGTCGTCGTCGTCTTGGTCGTCGTCGTCGTCGTCGTTTTAGTCGTCGTCGTCGGCTGCGCCAGCGGGACGGGGGAAATTCCGTACACGAGGTTGGTTTTGTATGTAATTTCCCCGTTGTTTCGTTCCCGTGGGTATACTGTCATGGTCCTATTCTTAGCGTGTAGTCGGGAATCCGCTTCTATACTCGCTAGTGCTCCTCACTTAGCGTGTATCCTGCGAGGTTGGCTCTTAGTGTATATCGGAGGTCTGTTGCACCCGACACCCGACCCTACTTAGCGTGTGCGCCCCTGCGCTACTTAGCGTGTCAACGGCTTCGGTTTCGCAGGCCCGAAATCACATACACGCTAAGAGGAGGACCATGGCCGTACACACACATATATATATATATATATATATATATATGTCTATATATGTATAAATATTTATATATATGTATATAGGTATATTTGTATATGCATGTGTGTATATATAGCGGTGCCGTGCCGTGTCGGGGCGTGTCCCCAGAGAGTCGCGTAGAAACGCGATCACCAATGCGCATGAATCGGTGACTTTGGGCAACGGAATGTCGATGATTGCGTCAAGATTCGAATTTCCGTAAGGGGCCACGTGTACACCTACAACATCGTGGACAACTGTGTGTACCTACGTGTAACTAGGCGTAACACGGTGTAACTACGTGTAGCTAGGTGTAACTAGGTGTAACTACGTGTAACTACGTGTAGCTACGCTTAACTACGTGTAACTGGGTGTAAGTAGGTGCGTTTTTGTGTAACTACGTGTAACTACGTGTGACTACGTGTAACTGCGTGCAACTAGGTGTAAATAGTTGTACCCAGGTGTGCCTTTGCGTAACTTGGTGTACCTCGTTGTGGCCGGCTGTTGCCGCTCCGTGTGCGACTCTACTTGCTAGTGCACTGGATTATGATACTGTTTGGGAAGATGCAGCTGGTGTTGCTGACGATAGTCGTGGTGCTGTTGATGCTGCCGCTGCTTCTGCTGATGATGATGACGATGATTATGATGATGACAATGGTGATGGTGATGAAGAGTACCGGAGGATAATGGTATGAGGATGGAAGAGCCAGGAGGAGCAACATTGAATTCAAACATAGAACACAATATCAATAGCATGGAACTCATCACCAATATGTCCGAGCATTTGGGCAGCACAATCTCAGTAGACAAACAACCACAAGTGCCAATCAGTGAATCAAAAGTAGGGGGCGCACTGAATACCTTCAACGGTGACAGGTCGAAATTCTGTGTATGGAACGACAAGCTCAACAATGCGTTCGCATAGGTAAACAAAAAATGCCAATCGTAACGGAATGCAGCTACTGAGTGCGAAGTTCGAGATGCTCGATGGTGCAGTTTTAGAACCAGATGCGTTGAACGAACTACTATTGAGTGGGGTGATGCTTGCAATCGAGTGTTCAAAAATGACGGTGGATCGTCAACGGAGTGACGATGAGAAAGCAAACCCTTGGTAACTTGGCGATGACGTTACCAAACTGGATGAAGATTTCTGTTGCGTCCTCACAGACAAGCCCGAAGGCAGTGACACGCGAGGCAAAATCCATGGTTCGGAAGTGGTGGAGGAATCCTGGCGTATGTGAACATGTGCAAGTGGTGCTCGTCCGTCGCTGGAGTTACCCGGTCAGACAGCACGAGACAGTCGGATAAGCACCCACGCGCCTTATCTCGAGCAGCGGAGCTCGCTGGTGGTACGCCTTGAGACGTGCTGGGCGTCGTGTGCGTTAAACTTCCCGTGTGGGACCACGGCTCCGCGAGCGATCATGGTTCTCGCAAGTAGCTTGTTTCACGACTGGTACAACGAGTGCTTCAAGACCCTTGAATCAGTCAACTTCGAACAGTACCAAATGCTGTACATTTCAGTGTGGTGATTGCAGGGCACGCAAGACTGATCGCGACGCTGATTTAAATACTTCGAAAGCTGTGGATTCGGCAGCCATCGGTACAAGTCAAGATGATGAATTGAATGACCAGTGGGGTTACGACGATGACAGCGGACGTGGACGTTATGGTGGATACGTCGACCGGGGCAACGTTACGACGGCGGCCCCTCATGGGAAGCAAATTACTGTCAACACCCAAATGGGCAATTGGACCTTAACTAACTCACAAAGGATTACGGTAAAGGCAGAGGATAACCATAATATTACAAATGCGGCGGATATGGTCACCTGGCCCGCGATTGACAGTCACAAGGCAAAAACCAAAACCGCGACAGGCAAAGGGAACACTTGTGCCAAAGGAGGAGGAGGAGGAGGAGGAGGAGACGGAGGAGACGGAGGAGACGGAGGAGACGGAGGAGGACGAGGAGGAGGAGGAGGAGGAGGAGGAGGAGGAGGAGGAGGAGGGAGGAGGAGGAGGAGGAGGAGGAGGAGGAGGAGGAGGAGGAGGTGGAGAGGACTTCTCTGAGCCGCTGGCACGCTCGGCGCCGACGACAGAGCAGCCGCCGCGGCCCGCCGCCAGCCCGCAGCCCTTCGCGGCGGGGCCCGCCCGCGCCCAGGTCCCCGTCCAAGGAGGCGGTCGTCACGGATCCCGAGGAGCAGGCCGCGGCGCTGCCTCGCTGGCACCAGCCCCCTCTAGAGGCCTCTGGCTGAGGGAGGGCCCAGAGATCCGCTGCGCCTCGGGCGCATCGGGGCGTTTTGGGTTTTGCTTCGGTCTGTTTGCCTGCTTGCTAGAGTGCGTCGCTGGCACCAGCCCCCTCTGGCTGGGGGAGGGCCCAGGGATCCGCTGCGCCTCGGGCGCATCGGGGCGTTTGGGTTTTTGCTTCGGTCTGTTTGCCTGCTTGCTAGAGTGCGTCGCTGGCACCGGCCCCCTCTGGCTGGGGGAGGGCCCAGGGATCCGCTGCGCCTCGGGCGCATCGGAGCGTTTTTGGTTCTTGTTCTGGTCTGTTTGCCTGCTTGCTAGAGCGTGTCGCTGGCCCCAGCCCCCTTGGGTTGGGGGAGGGCCCAGAGATTTTCTGCGCCTCGGGCGCATCGGGGCGTTTTTGGTTCTTGTTCTGGTCTGTTTGCCTGCTTGCTAGAGTGTGCATGTGTGTTTGTGTTTGCGTGTGTGTGTGTGTGTGTGTGTGTGTGTGTGTGTGTGTGTGTTCGTTTTCTTATGGTTCGCCGGTGACGATGATGATGATGCTGATGCTGATGCTGGTGCTGGTGCTGATGATGATGTTGGTGATGCTGCTGATGATGATGATTGTGATGATGCTGCTGCTGATGATGGTGATGATGCTGATGATGACTGTGGTGAAGACGACGATGATGACGATGATGTCGATACGAATGATGTTGATTATGATGATGCTGCTGATGATGCAGATGATAATGATGCTGATGATGATGACGATGACGATGACGATGCTGCTGCTGATGATGATGATGGTGATGGTGGTGGCGGTGGTGATGATGATGCTGTTGATGATGATGACGAGGAGGAGGAGGAGGAGGAGGAAGAGGAGGAGGAGAAGGATGGGGAGGAGGAGGAGGAGGAGGATGGGGGAGGGGGAGGACGAGGGGGAGGAGGAGGAGGAGGAGGAGGAGGCCTGGTAATGTCTATCTTCTTCCTTTTCCCTCGGCTCAGCTCCCTCCAGCTGTTTCAGTTACCGTACGGTCAGGAACTTTGGCTTAGCGTGTCACGCCGCCAGTTCTGGCCCACAAGGCTTCGGCGCGACTCGCCAATTACTTCCTACTTTCCAAGCGTCCCGAGCCTTTCCAGCCTCCCGCCCCGTGGAGCTGGGCGGCACGCTGTCCGCTCGCAGGGCATAGCATGTCGTTGGGGCCGCCTGCGCGACACGCTAAGCAACATCTCCTGGCCGCAATCTTCCGTGGTTTCCGATGGGGCGTGCGCGTGTATGCGTGCGCGTGTACGTTCATGCGCGTGTTGGTCAGAACACATTGGGGGACGCACGTGCCGCAATCACTGCACGCGGACATGCACGTGCCCGTGGATTCTCATGTGCATGGATAAACGTGTGCTTTTCCTATTCCGGGCGTTCAGCAATTTTTTCGATGACGAAGATGGCGTCGATGTGTCATTATGGCAGTCGTGAGCAGTGATGATCATCTCGCTAATGATCAAGACAAATGACGGCTCTGGCGGCGATGGCGCATGAGGGATATGGAGAAGCGGGAGGATAAGCATAAGGAGGACCGGTGGGGATGTGGAAGGTGGAGGGGGAGGAGGAGGATCATGAGGAGCAGTCAGACCAATAGGTGGGAGTGGCTCAGAGTCTTAGAAACACAGTCTCCATGCTGATGGGGTTGGGGGTGTGAGCCAGCGTAGAAGCAGGACACGAGCAGGAGCAGGAGGAGAAGGAGGAGGGGTCAACACCAGCACTTGGCTGCACCAAGGTAATTGTAGAGGACTTTTGTTAGCTTTCTGTCAGTTTCTGGGGCCAAGTGCCTCTTGCGACCCTCCTGGGGCCATCTCGGGGGCTTTTTGGGGCCAAGCAGACTGATTCTGTGGCTATAACAAGAGCACGACTTCTGTTCTGTCAGCTGTCTGTCAGCTTCTGAGGCCCACGAGAGCTTCTGGGGTCCTCTCGGGGCCATGCCGTTGCCAGTCCAGGGCAATCTCGGCCTCCCCCAAGAGCCCCAAGATTGTCAGAAAGCTCATGCTAACCGTGCCTATCTCAGTCGCATCATCACTGTCAGGCTTCTGTGAACTCTTGGGGCCCGCGGCGGTCCTCTTGGTGTTAGGAAAAGGAGGAAAGGAGCAGGAGAAGCAGGGGATGGGTGGAGGATGGGGAGAAGGAGGAGGAGGACGAGGAGGAGGACAAGGAGGAGGAGGAGGAGGAGGAGGAGGAGGACTAGGAGGAGGAGGAGGAGGAGGAGGAGGAGGAGGAGGAGGAGGAGGAGGAGGAGGAGGAGGAGGAGGGGGAGGACCAGTGCACACCCAAGACTCATCAACGATATTTCTTTTGAATCGGTCCCACAAGGACTCATTTTTACTGAATGGAGTGCTCCGTTGGAAGACAGCCGTCTGAAAATCATGAGCCGTGGCAGAACAAAATTTCTTGGTCTTTTGCGCCGCGAATCAACGTTAGTGTTGCGTCCTGGCGACTCAGAATCGTGCCAGAACACCTTTCCTGGGACTTCAATACCAGGAACCAATGTGTCTGTTGCGCCATGCCCGTGCTACATCGCACCAAAACACCATTTGCGACGAAAAATCCTTCAAGCTGTTGGAAAGCTCTTAAGACGAATGTGCGCGGCGCTAAGGCGAGATCCACATATTGAAAATCGCACGCCCTCCATCCGTGAAGCTCATGCTTGCAACTTTTAAGACGAATGTGCGCGGCGCTAAGGCGAGGTCTAGAATGTGAAAACCGCACGCCCTCCATCGACTTTTTGCAGCCCTGTACGACGAATGTGTTCGACGCTGAGGCGAGATTCACATTTTGAAAACCGCACGCTCTCCTTCTGTGAAATTCTTACAAACATTGAAGGCGAAGGTGCGGGGCGCTAAGGCGAGAGCCACACTACGACCAGCCCTCCATCCGTGAAACTGTTGCAACATTTAAGGGGTCTTTCTTGTGTGGGGGATGGGCCAGGTCGGGCTTGGACGGTACATGCTGGAGACGGGGGATCGTCAGAGAGTGCCAGCGAGAGGGCGAGGGTGTCACTGGGGTAGAGGGGTCTGGGCCAGGCTGGAGCGGGAAATGGAGGGGCATGGGGGCCCTGCAAACTTTATTACCAGCCAGAGATTACGGTTCTAGTGCTGGGCGGGGACCAGAGCGGGCCTTGAGTGGGCTGTTGACGGGGGGCACAAGACAGAGTGTGGGAGGACCTGGACCAATGTGCAGATTCCGCCCTCACACGCCCCTGGCCCCCAGTCAGACCAATAGCCTCGAAACAAATGCAGCTTCGTGACAATCTCGGCTGGAGCCCCAGACCCCAACTTTCTGCTGTAGTTCTCGAGCCGGATCGACCCGCGAGGGTCTTGGGCCAGACCCGGGGTGAAGATGCGACGCCCGGATCTCGACCGGAATCGGCGGACTTGTCCTTGCCTCCCCGTAGTCGGCGTCGGCGTCGGCGTCGGCGTCGGCGGTGGCGGCGTCGGCGGCGTCGGCGTCGGCGTCGGCGTCGGCGTCGTCGGCGTCGTCGTCGGCGTCGGCGGCGGCGGCAACGGCGGCAGCGGCGTCGGCGGCGGCGTCGGCGGCGTCGTCGGCATCGTCGGCGGCGGCGTCGGCGGCGGCGTCGGCGGCGGCGGCGGTGTCGTCGTCGTCCTCTCGGTGGCCTCGGGGCTGTCCCCCGAGGCCGATGTGTCCCCGCTCGACTCCACCGCCGTGCCGGACGAGGAGGACCCACCAGGGGGGGAGGGACCCAGGAGCAGGAGGGGCAGGAGGAGGAGGAGGAGGAGGAGGAGGAGGAGGAGGAGGAGGAGGAGGAGGAGGAGGAGGAGGAGAGGAGGAGGAGGAGGAGGTGTGAGGAGGAGGGTGGGGGTGGAGGAGGAGGAGGAGGGAGGGGTGGGGGGAGGAGAAGGAGGAGGAGGAGGAGGAGGAGGAGGAGGAGGAGGAGGAGGAGGAGGAGGGGAGGGGAGGAGGAGGAGGAGGAGGAGGAGGAGGGAGGAGGAGGGTGGAGGAGGAGCGGGGGGGTGGGAGAGTGGGGGGGGTGGGGAGGAGGGGGGGCGGGGGGAGGAGGAGTAGGAGGAGGAGGGAGAGGAGGAGGAAGGAGGAGGAGGAGGAGGAGGGGGAGGAGGAGGGGGGGGGGAGGAGGAGGTGGCAAAACCAAAACGGTTACCACCTCCTCCTGCTCCTCCTCTTCTCTCCTTTTCCTCTCCTGCGCTCCGCTCCTCCGCCTCCTCCTGCCCCTCCCCTTCTCCTGTGAAGCTTCCCACGCTCGTTTTTCCAGGTGGTAACCGTTTTGGTTTTGCCTCCTCCTCTCCCCCCCCCTCCTCCTCCTCCTCCTCCTCCTCCTCATCCTCCTCCTCCTCCTCCTCTCCACCACCCCCGCTCTCCTCCACCACCCCCGCTCCTCTTACCCTCCTCCTCCCTTCCTCCTCCTCTCTCCTCTCCTCCTCCTCCTCCTCCTCCTCCTCCTCCTCCTCCCCCTCCCCCTTCTCCTGTGAAGCTTCCCATGCGTCGTTTTTCCATGCGCGCTTTTGTCCATTCTATGATGTGGGCGCCTCGGCGCCCTGTCTGCCAACATGACGCCACGCGAGCTTAGCTGCATCCTTTGCCGTAGCCGTAGCCGCAGCGGGGGGGTCCGTCGCTTGCACGGCTGGCTCTGCTTCGAAAGCCTGGTCAGGGCGCGCTGCTGGAACTGTCTGGGGGCGGACTTTTAGTAGGGGGCCACATGCGAACCCTGCCCCATACCCCCCGCGATTTCTGACGGGGAGGGTGGGGTTCACTTCGTTCGGGCTCCCGAGCGAAGTGAACCTCCCCCTCCCCCTCAGAAATCGTGGGGGGTATGGGGTAGGGTTCGCATGTGGTCCCCTATTAGGGGGCGGAGGGGGGAGGAAGGAAGAGGGGTCTAGGGGTTCTTGGGTGGTCGAGCGTGTTCCAGGGCGGTCCCCCTGGGATAGATGAGGGGGGAAGGACGAGAGGGGGCGGCGGATGCACAGGAGGGGGAGCAGCGGGAGGACAGACGACGAGGAGCCAAGGCGAGAAGGACGCAGTGGAGGGGGCTGGAGTGTGACATGTCTTTCTGGATCCGCCGGGGTCGATGGTGGTATCGTCGGGATCAGTTGTTGTGTTCGTCGTGTGGCCTCGGGAGGATGGCCCCCCTCGAGGGGCAGCGGAGCGGGCGGGCTGCGCGGGGGGGGGGGAAGAAGACAGCGTCGGGAGCAGTCGTGACACCGTCATGATCTCCACCTCCTCATGTCCTTCCACCCTCTCGCTCCTCGCCATGTGGTCTCCTCTCCTCCCCCTCTCCGTCCATCTTCTGTCATCTTGTTTCCCCGCCCTTCCCGTACCCGACGCCCATGCTTGCTGCTCCCTCCTCCCTCATCCCCTCCCTTCCCCTTCCTATACTCTCCTCGTAGCCTGAAGGATGAGGGGATAGGGATGAGGGGGACGTGGAGGAGCACGAGCACGTGGAGGAGGAAGAGGGAGACGAGGAGGGGGAGAGGGAGGGGAAGGAGGATGATCAGGAAGGGAAGGAGGAGGAGGAGAAGTATGACGAGGAGCAGAGCAAACCCAGGATGCGCCAACGGTGCTACAATGCACCCTCGCGTCCCAAGCTCCCTCCGCAGAAGCCCCCCCAGAGCCTCCCTTCTCACTGCAGGATGCGCACGCCGAAGGGACGCGCACCCGACGGGCCTGCCATTGGGGCAAGAGCCCTGTCCTGAAGAGGAGCTACCTCGCATCCTCCCGGGGAGCGCTGAGGAGCGTGACTGGGCAGACTTCGGGATCGGCAGAGAGGGGGGCGATGACTAGGGGGGGGATATCGTGGCGTGGGCCATGATGTTTCCCCAGATTCCATGGCGCCTCCTCTTATTTCATTACGTCCCTGGCCCCCCCGCTGGGCCGCGCACATGCCGCCGGTCATGATTTGCACCCCCCCCTCTTGGACACCCCCCTCTTGGCCGCTCCCGAAGACTCACGCCGTTCGACGACGTGCCCAGCGAGAGCCCCACTGTGAGAAAGAGCCGCCCCTATCCGTGAACATGTTGCACCACATGGCACGTGTGATCGTCAGTCTGAAGACGTCTCCAGCGAGAGCCTCATAACGAAAAAAACGGAGCCGCCCCTGACCTGTGCAGCGGGTACACAGTTTCAATCTTTTCGTCTTAGCAAGAGCCTCGCACTGAGAATGATTTGTCCTTCACCCTTGTAGCTGTCGCAAGCTTTTCCGAGGACTGTGCGCGACGCTAAGGCGAGAGCCGCAGCTGTTACAAGCCTTCGAGAGGAATGTGCGTGGCGCTCAGTCGAGAGCAATACTTTAGACAATTCGCGTAACCCAGAAACGATATCCAGGCGAGTTGCCCTGATCAGGGAATGCAGGGCAGGGTAAGAAGCCATACCCCAAGAGGGGGATCATGGAGGAGGAGAAGGATGAGGATGAGGATAAGGATCAGGATCAGGAGGAGGAGGAGGAGGAGGATCAGGATGAGGAGGAGGAGGAGGAGGAGGAGGAGGCGGAGGAGGAGGAGGAGGAGGAGGAGGAGGAGGAGGAGGATGAGGATGAGGATGAGGATGATGATGATGATGATGATGATGATGATGATGATGATGATGATGATGATGATGATGATGATGATGATGAGGAGGAGGAGGAGGAGGAGGAGGAGCAGAACGGCGAGCAGAAAAACTAGAGGCCTATTGGATGCCTCTCGGAGTCTTTTCAGATTTCTTCCGAGAGCTTGTTGGAGTCCTCTTGGGGCGTCTGATGGGGGTCTCTTGGCAGCCCCGGGGGCCTCCTGAGGCGTTTTGGGTGCCCTCGGGGGGCCTCTTGGGGCGTCTCAGGGGTCTCTTGGAAGGCTCTTGGGGGCATCATAGGGGCGTCTTGGGGGCCTCTTGGGGCCTCCTGGGCACCTCTTGGGGCCGTCTTGGGGCACCCTCGGGAGCCTTGGTGGCCATCTTGGGGTCAACTTGGAGGAGATCGATCAAAGGAGGGGAACTCCTGAACTAGCCCCCCCCCAGGACGCCAACATGTGGCCAAAACCTTAGTAGCACCGATGATTATGACTTTCTCGCCGAGGCCATGTTGAACGCTCCGACCACCCGCGGACCCCCCCGTCCTGGTCCAGAGGGAGGGGGTCTGGGGGAGGGGTGAACCCTCCCCTAAGGGGAAGAAGGGGTCGGAAGAGGAAACTCCCGAATCCATTCATGCAACCACCCACGCCCTAAGGGGCTGGTGGGATTTTGCGAACCACCAGCCCTCCATCCGTAAAACTTTTGGAGCTTTTTACCTCAGGATAGTCAATTGTGAGGAAGTCTCATTCGACACGTGGGCCGGGGTACTGACACGTCTGGTGGTGTTGCCGGGAGTAAGTCTCAAGACGAGGTATGGGGGATGATGATGGTGGTGGTGATGATGAGGAGGGGGATGGTGACGATGATGATGATGCTGATGATGATGATGACGATGACGACGATAATGATGATGATGATGATGATGATGATGATGATGATGATGATGATGATGATGATGATGATGATGATCATGATGATGATGACGATCCTGGTGTTGGTGATGATGATGATGATGATGATGATGATGGTGGTGGTGGTGGTGGTGGTGGTGATGATGATGATGATGCTGCTGATGCTGCTGCTGATGATGATGACGATGATGATGATGATGATTATGTTGATGATGCTGATGCTGCTGATGATGATGCTGATGATGATAAAGATGATGCTGATGATGGTGGTGATGATGAAGATGATGACGATGATGATGATGCTGATTATGATGCTGCTGATGATGATGATGATAGTGATGATGATGATGATGATGATGATGATGATGATGATGATGATGATGATGATGATGATGATGATGATGATGATGGTGCGGATCAGGATGATAACGAAGATGAGGAGGAGGAAGAGGAGGAGGAGAAGGAGGAGGTCAGGAGAAGGAAAAGGAGGAGGAGGAGGAGGTGGAGGAGGAGGAGGAGGAGGAGGTGGTGGTGGATGATGATGATGATGATGATGATGATGATGATGATGATGATGATGATGATGATGAGGAGGAGGAGGAGGAGGAGGAGGAGGAGGAGGAGGAGGAGGAGGAAGAGGACGAGGATCGGGGGGGGGGAGGCTGCGTCCGACGAACACTAATAGTCGTGGGAACCATAAGCCAGGAGGAGGGCGACGAGGACTGCTTGGATGTGCCCTCAGGGCCAGGATGGGCCTCCCATGCCTCAGCCCCTGGGGTTATGTCGGGCGTGTCCCCCTACAGGTGGATTTTCGACGAAGAATAGAAAATACCCCCAAAATATTCCAAAAAGGTCAAAAAATATTCAAAAAATAGTCCCCAGACTATTTTTGGAATATTTTTTGATTATTTTGGGGGTATTTTTTATTTCTCGTCGAAAATCCCCCTGTATGGGACAGGCCCGACTTAACCCTGGGGGAGCGGTGAGGTGGAGGATGATCAGAAGCGAGAGGAAGGATTGTCAGGCGATCGCAAACATGGGTGAAAGGGGTGTGGATTAGCGTTAAGTCGGGCCTGTCCCTCTACAAGGGGAATATTCAAAAATAGTCAAAAAATAGTCTGGGGACTATTTTTGGGGTATTTTTTGACCATTTGGGAATATTTTTTGAATATGTTTTTTTTGTTCGTCCAAAATCCCCCCCTGTAGGGGGACAGGCCCGACCTAAGATTAGCGACGGGTCCCGTTTCCATGGGAAATCGCGGATTGCCGCTGCCGAAGGAGCCGGCGCCGGCCGCGTTTTGGGGGAGGTGCGCGCCCAATCCACGGATCGCTCATCCATGTTTGCGCGCCCCCGAGATTGGGAAATGGGCGGACGGCGCCGTGCCTCGGGGCATAGGCGCCGTTCGCGGCGCGGCACCGGGTCACTGGGCGCCCAGACGGCTCGCGGCGCGGGAAGAGGACGATGAGGATGGGAGAGGAGGGCAGGAAGGGAGGGAGAAAAGGGGATGATGATGCTGCTGATGCTGATGCTGATGCTGATGCTGATGCTGATGACGATGATGATGACGATGCTGCTGCTGCTGCTGATGATGATGATGATGATGATGATGATGTTGATGATGATGCGCGTGCTGATGCTGATGCTGCTGCTGATGATGACGACGATGATGATGAGGATGACGCTGATGATGATGATGAGGATGGTCACGGTAATGATGATGAGGATGATGATAATGATGATGATTCCAATCGCTGTGGATGTGGTGATGATGGTGATGATGATGATGATGCTGATGATGATGATGATGATGATGATGATGATTGTGGTGATGATTATTATGCTGGTGGCGATGATGGCACTGCTGCTGATGCTGTTGCTGATGCGAAATCTTAGGGTGAAGACGCGTATGACTATGACCATGATGATTACGTTGACCATAGCTATGACGATGATGGTGATCATGTTGAGGATGATGATGATAATGATGATGCCGACGATGCTGATGATGGTGATGCTCATGCTGATGACGATTATGATGATGTCGATGATGATGCGCATGCTGATGCTGATGCTGATGCTGCTGCTGATGATGATGCTGATGCTGATGACGATGAGGATGAGCATGACGCTGATGATGTTGAGGATGATGATGATAATGATCATGAGGATAATGATGATGATGATGATGATGGTGATGCTGATGATGATGGTGGTGCTAATGGCGATGATGGCTGTGGTGGTAGAGGTGGTGGCGGTGATGGTGATGATGACGTTGATGACGTTGATGATGCTGATGACGGTGATGCTGATGCTGATGCTGATGCTGCTGATGATGATGCTGATACTGATACTGATGATTATGCGGCTGCTGCTGATGATGATGATGATTATGTACATGATGATGATGATGATGATGATGATGATGATGATGATGCTGATGATGATGATGATGATGATGATGATGATGATGTATATGCTGCTGTTGCTGATGATGATGATGATGGTGCTGATTGTTGTTGATGACGACGGTGATGTTGATGATGGTGATCATGTTGTTGATGATGATGATGGATGATGGTGCTGCTGATGCTCATGATCATGATGCTGCTGCTGCTGATGTCGATGGCGAATATGGTGATGATTGTGGTGGTATAGGTGATGATTATGATGATGCTGGTACTGATGATGCTGATGATGATGACGATGCTGATGCTGCGGATGCTGAGCATGATGAGGCTGCTGCTGATGATGATGGTGATAAAGTTGTTGATGATGCTGCCGATGCTGATTGATGATGGTGGTTGTGGTGATGACCGTGATGATGGTGATGCTGATGATAATGCTGCTGCTGATGATGCGGCTGATGGTGATGATGAGTATGCTGATGGTAGTGATAACGACGTTGACGATGCTGCTGCTGATGACGATGCTGATGGTGATGATGCTGATGATGATGCTGCTGCTGATGATGATGCTGATGATCCTGCTGTTGATTATGATGACGATGATGATGATGATGATGATGATGATGATGATGATGATGATGATGATTACGATTCTGATGATGATGCTGATGATGTTGACGATAATGCTGCTGCTGATGATGATGCTGATGATCCTGCTGTTGATTATGATTATGATGATGAAAAAGAAGATGCTGCTGTTGCTGATGATACTGCTGCTGCTGCTGATGATGATGATGCTGATGATGATGATGAGCATGATGCTGATGATGATGAAGATGATGATGATGATGATGATGATGATGATGATGATGATGATGATGATGATGGTGGTGGTGATGGTGATGGTGATGGTGATGGTGATGGTGATGGTGATGATGATGATGTGATGATGATGATGATGATGATGATGATGATGGTGGTGGTGGTGTGGTTGATGATGATGATGATGATTGATGATGGTGGTGGTGGTGTGTGTGTGGTGGTGGTGGTTGTGGAGGTGATGATGGGGTGTTGGTCGTGGTGATGATGATCATGATGATGATGTCGAGAAGGAGGAGGAGGAGAGGAGGAGGAGGCGGAGGAGGAGGAGGAGGAGGAGGAGGGAGGAGCAGGAGCAGGAGGAGGGGGAGGGGGAGGAGGAGGAGGAGGAATCGGAGGATAAGGAAGGAAGGACGGAAGGAAGGGGAGGACGGGATGGAGGAGGAGGAGGAGGAGGAGGAGGAGGACGATCTGTTTTTTGTTCAAAGCCTCGTGAGTAAATGGGTCACCGGTCACAGCCTGCAGACAGACACATATATATATAAAGAGAGAGAGAGAGAGAGAGAGAGAGAGAGAGAGACAGAGAGAGGCAGGGAAGAGGGAGAGAGGGCTGGCGATATGTCGGTGGCTGGGCTGTCATGAGTGCGTCAAGCTCAGCAAGGCCCGGGCACAGCAGGCCGACACAGAACACAGCAGCGGCCGAGCGGTTCGACGAGCTCAGCGGCCACAGCAGTCTGGCGGCCTCGCGGCGGCGGCGCCGCTCGGCCAGCCAGTCCCGTGCCGACCTGGGAGCGCCGACGGCGGCGCGCAGAGCAGGCCCCCCAAGCAGGGCGAGGCAGTGCCAGGGCCCCCCAAGCGGAGCGGAGATTCCGAATCATGTCTGCCGCAGCTGGTTGGGGCGACGGGGTCGGTCAGCGGTGATGGGCCTGTCTTCCACCGCCACCACCATAAGTTGAAGGGGGGGGGTCCTCCTCCTCCTCCGTGTCCTCCTCCACCTCCTCCTCCTCCTCCTCTTCGTCGTCGTCCTCCTCCTCCTCCTCCTCCTCCTCCTTCCCCCCTCCAACTTATGGTGGTGGTGGTGGTGGTGGTGGTGGTGGTGGTGGTGGTGGAAAACGGGCCCATCAAGTGGAATGGGGCGGGGGAGGGGCGTCCCCTGGTACACATCATTGAGCCAGGTCCCACTAAACCGGTTCTTGCCAGCGTCCGAGCAGGGGCCTCCTGCCCCCAAGGAGAGCAGGCGGACCGCTAGACGGGGGCCCGCACATAACAGGAGAGAGCAGGTCGGCGAGGGCGCCATCCCGAACCCTCGAGGTGCGTGGCGTGCTGCAGCACGACCCTCGACAAGCTTATTCCAGCTCGTCCCAAGTATCCAGATCATGCAACTGAGCAGTGCTGTGCTTCAGGTGGAAGCCACGAGGGGTGCGCGACCAACTTTACCGACGGCCTTGCATCTCATGCTCGGTCATTACAGCAGGGCTATGGCTTACACCAGGTGCAGACCGTCACGAGCGAGCCATCCGTGCAGGCAGAGGCGGCCTTCGTGTGGCCAATATCCTTCAGAGCCTGGGGGCTGAGGCCTCTGAGCCCGTCTGGGCCAGCACATGTGCCAGCAGGCGGGCGGGTTTCGGATGGATCCCATCAGGCATACAGGGCACTGCCACGTTCTGTCGACCCTGCACCACCGATGCCCGCTTCAGCCTCGCGAGCACCGCGGGCATCCTGGAACATCCTGGAGGGAGAGCCGCGGCCAGGACGACAAAACGCGCGCGGCCAGTTTCGCGACACGAGCTCTTAGCGGCAGCAGGGACAGGTACAGGTACGCCATGCCCAGTTTCTGTCGAGGAGACCATTGCCCTAGGTGGGGCTGCACGGGAAGTCTACGCATTTCTATCCTCTTGTCGTTATGCGAACGGCCGAAGCCTGTGCCTCTGGAGCTGCGGAGCCAAACGCAACACAGGAGGTGGGAGTCGGAGTCGGATGTGAAGTCGGAGCGGAGCGGGGGATGTGGAGAGGCGGAGGAGGAGGAGGCGGAGGAGGAGGAGGAGGGGGAGGAGGAGGAGGAGGAGGAGGAGGAGGAGGAGGAGGAGGAGGAGGAGGAGGAGGAGAGGCGGAGGAGGAGGATGAGGAGGCGGAGGAGGAGGAGGCGGAGGAGGACAGGCGAGAGAGGACAGGGAGGCGAGGAGGAGGGAGGAGGCGAGGCCCGCTTGAGCCAGAGACGGCCGCCGCCCTCTTGTTGCTGCCTCCGCGGGAGGAGCACTGCCCGAAGGGCGACACGAAGGAGGACCAGCGCCCGAGCTCGGCGCCGAAAGCTCTGTCGATTTCGCGGGGCACCCGCTCGGAGCCGAGGTTCGAGGATCATGGCTTGAGTTGCTGCCTCCGCTCTCTGCGATCCTCCGAGGGGTTTCTCGCCGCCACGGCTGGATCCGCCCCAGAGTTCTGGTCGGATCGCGCCGCTGGAGAGGTCTGGGGTCCGGTTTTGAGTGCGTGGGAGGACGGGGGGATGTGGAGAGTGAGGCAGAGGGGGGGGAGGAGGGGGGGGAGGAGTGGGAGGGAGGGAGGAGGGGGAGGAGTGGGAGGGAGGGAGGTTGGGATGGGGGAGAGGGAGGGAGAGGGAGCGGGAGGGAGGGACCTCTTGGCCTGTCTTGTGGAGGGGTCTTGGGGCATCCAGAGGCCATCTTGGAAGTCATCTCGGAGGCTGGGGCCCTCCAGGGGCTGTCGGGCGCCCGTGGAGGCGAGAATTGGGGAAGTATCTGGGCATCCATGAGTAAATTGTTGACTTTTGCCGATTCTGGCGTTCTGGGGGTTCTTTTGGAGGCCTCTTGGGAGCCTCCTAGGCCGTCATGGGCCGTCTTGGGCCGTCTCGGGGCCATCTTGGAGTCATCTTGATGCAATCGTGGATTCTCTGTCTTGGAGATCACCTTGGGAATGCTTGCTGGAGGGGATCTCTTTGGGCCTTATCAGTCGTCACTTGGAGATTCTGAGGGACCGGTTCGGGGCCTTGGGGCCGTCCTCGAGTGCGATGGTTCTACCGTCTTCTCCCGAGTATGTTTGGTAAACTGATATTGGCGGTTAGTGTGATGTTACGGCCGTTTTGGGTTTTGTGTAGATTAGTCTGATATGTCTTGGATGGTCCGGGTCTCTTGGTGCCGTCTTGGGCCATTCGCCGAATAAGTTTGGAAGCGAAGCCACAGGAAAGCGTTAAGTTATGTTCTGTGTGTTTGGTCCTCCCCGCGCTTTGCTGGAGGGCTCCTGGAGCGGCTTGCGGAGTTTCTTTAGGCTGTTCGAGGTTATCACAGGGGGCCTCTGGGGGATCACTGGGCCATCTTGGACTGATTGTGGGGACCGTACTGGGCCCGAGAAGAGCGTCGGGTCAGCAAGGTTTAGGGGGCGGTTACGTCAGAGAAACGTGCGAGTAAGTAGTGCGGCCGTTCCGATTTTGTAAATCTACTGATCTACTGGAAACTATAAGGGTGGTTCGTAATCGCTCCTAGCACGTGGCCACGTCCGTAATCGCTCCTAGCACGTGGCCACCCTCTTTGTTGCACGCGTCGGAATTGTGGTGATGTGTGGTCCCCCCGCTTGATTAAAAGCACAGTTTGTTGGCCTTCCCGCTGTGCTAGCTCAGGGCACGGCCTGATGTGGGCCACGAAGGACGGTCTCACGAGTTTTCCACCATCTTCGATATTGATCCAATGCACACGGGGCCTGGGACGACCCAAGAGCTGGTTCAAGAACTGCCCAATACAGCCAGTAGCCATTTTGGCTCAAACCATTTGTGTTAGAACAAGTTTAGGCGCAAAGACTAGATTCGATTATTTCGAGTGTGGCTGGTGCCATAGGCCCAATCGCAACAGCAGTCAATCATGGCGGAAGTGGTGCCGGCTCGCAAAGGTTCCGGGACTGGCATCAATGATTTGGAGCGACGATACCCGATCTCGTGGTCGGGGCTTAGTCATACAGTCTCGTTGCGGGGTGGTAGGAGTAAGACAATTGTGAGCAATGTTTCTGGTCATTGCGACCCAGGACAAATGATGGCCATCATGGGACCCTCGGGATGCGGCAAGACCTCGCTGCTTGACCTCTTGGGCGGTCGTGTGGGTAGCGGCACCACCTCGGGCGAGATTCTGATCGGCTGCAAGCAGCATCCAGCCAACATCCGCAAGATCGTCAGTTACGTTACGCAGGAGGATTCGCTCCTGACTTGCTTCACCGTGCGCGAGACGCTGCGCTACGCCTCGCGGCTCGCTGCGATCCCTTCGAAGGCCAGAGAGGAGGCGATCCAGCAGGTCATCGTGCAGATGGGACTGCTGGTTTGCGCCGACACCCGCGTAGGAGACCCGCTGATTAAAGGCATCTCGGGTGGCCAGAAGCGCCGCCTGAGCATCGCCATCGAACTGTTGCATCGGTCCCCCATCCTCTTGCTGGACGAGCCGACGTCGGGCCTGGACTCCACTGCCGCCATGCAGGTGATCGAGCATTTGCGCGACGTCGCGCAGAAGGGCCACACCATTGTCATGAGCATTCACCAGGCGAGCTCGAGGGCCTACGGTCTCTTCGACTCGCTGTGCCTGCTGTCGAAGGGCCAACAGGTCTATCTGAACGGCTTCGGCCCATCCCGCTACCGTCCTTGGGTCGCGGGTCAGAGGCGTGTTGGATACTTCTCGGGATTCCCTGGGATGCCTCTTGAGGTGCCTCCTTTTTGGGTGTCTCTTGGGAGCCTCGCGGGGGCCGTTTGGAGGCCTCTTGGGGGCCTCTTGGAGGTGTCTTGCTGCTTGTTGGGGGGGCATTTTGGCCTCCCGGGCGTCGTCTCGGCGGTGTCGGGGGCCATTTTGGCCCCAGAGGGCTCAACACTGTATCCTGTTAGAGGAGCTTGCTTTCGGAGACGGGAGTTTCGGGGGCAGGCTCTTGACCAACCTCGGCCGCTGTTTTGCTGGATCCGCTCGTCTTACCGCAGGCGCCTTGACAGCATCCGCGGTCGGGGTGCTCACACCGTACCCGCGTTGCCGAGGGTGCAACAGAAACGATAATATGATTTGTCCGAGGGCCCAACCGCCGATACTTGATGCAGCCTGGGGGCGGAAGTCGTCGCCCTTCGCAGCCTCGGCCTCCCCCTCTCCCTCATTGAGCATCGGCGGTCTACTGCGTTTTGAAAGTCGAGCGCGCTGGCAGTACAGTCGAAACCGATGGTAAGGATGGGTAGCTTTCCCAAGGTCAAGCGATCGCAAACATGGATCAAGAGGGCGTGGATTAGCGACGGGTCCCGTTTCCATGGGAAATCGAGGATTGCCGCCGCCGAGCGAGGCGGCACCGGCCGCATTTTGGGGAGGGTACCCCCCCCGATCCATGGATTTGGCGACCGCGCGCCAATCCATGGATCGCTAATCCATGTTTGCGCGACCCCGACAAGGGTGCCCCTGCATCCTTGCCTCTTCGGCCCATCCTCAACCGCTCTCGATGGCGAGCCCCGCTTGAAGAGCCTCGACAGGGGCGCTCCGGGAGCTTGCATCCTCTGTATCGCGCAGCCTTCTTGATCAGTTTTGGCTGCACTTCGCCTCGCGAATCGAGCACGCTGGCGGCAGGCCACCTCCCCGCGGGGAGGGGCGGAGGGCAGCGCCGCGACCTCGCCTCCCCAGCACGGGCCTGCCGCCGCTCGGCGCTCCCCCCCCCCCCCCCCCAGTCGCGGCACGGCCTGCCGCGCCCCCCTCGGGGGCCGAGATTGGGGGCTCGTGGAGGGGGCGGTTCTCAGGAGGAGGAAAAACACACAGACACAATAAATCGTCGATTCCCCCTAGCAAATATGAGGAAATATGGGCCGTGGGGGGGAAGACAGAAACCAAGAAATTATGGGAAACTATGGGGAATCTCTTTATTTGTGTGTATTTACCGGGCGCAGGCCCAGCTGGACGCTCACACGTCCCTCCCTCGGGGAGCCGTTTCGAGTCCTCGCAGAGGGGGGGGGATTCTCCCAAGGGTGGGGTCCGGGAGCAAGCCCAACTGGACGCTCACATGTTCCCCTCTCTCTCGGGAGCCGTCTACAGTTGGGATGGACTGGAGAGGACACGCGAGAGGACGCAAGACACATGGACAGTGGAACGTAGAGGGCATGGGTCGCGAAACGCAGGACACGAGGGCATCTCTGCTCGGGCAGGGTCGATCTGCTGATCAAACTCGACTGTGGAGTCTTTTCCCCCACAAACTCGCCTGTGCCCCCACCCCACCTGTGCTGATGGGCCTGTTGCCTGTTTTCCACCACCACCATGAGTTGGAGGGGGGAAGGAGGAGGAGGAGGAGGAGGAGGAGGAGGAGGAGGAGGAGGAGGAGGAGGAGGAGGAGGACCCCCTCCCCTCCAACTTCTGGTGGTGGTGGAGGTGGAAAACAGGCCCATCCTGCGCTCCCTCCCCCGGCGGGAGCCTTCCGAGCGCTGCGCTCCTGCCGTCGATGCCTCCCTGGAGCCTCGCCCGCCGCCGCCCTTGGCCTTCCCCTCTCTCTCTCGGGCCCTCTCGGGGGCCGCCCCGGGGGGGTGGGGGTGGCCCTCGCGCCGCCTCGGGGTCCTCCTGGGGCCCTCTTCGGGGCCCGCGTGGGGGCCTCCTGGGCCGTCTCGGGGCGACCTTTGTGGCCTCGTCGGGGTCTTGGGTGGTCAGGGGCCTGAAGAGGCGAGAGAGCTGGGTAGTCTTTGACACACCTGTTCTTTTGAGAATCAGTGAGTTGTACCCCTTGGGGCCCTCTTGGGGGTCCTGGAGCCCTCTTGCAACGTTTCGGGAACCTCTTGGGCCGCCTTGAGGCAGTCTTGGTCGTCTTGGAGAGCTCTTGGGCCGTCTCGGGCTCCCTTTGGACCGTCTTGGAGGCCTCTTGGGACACTTTTGGCCCGTCTTGGGGCTTTCTGGCATTTAGAAGATTGCCCCGAGAGTACGCGCGAAGCTCCTGGGGAACTTGTGAAGTTAGCTTCCAGCCCCCCTTCTATTTTTTCTTTCAGTGTCAGAGGACTCGCATGGCCTGAGGACGCTCAATTCATGCCGCGAGGAACGGTGGCGGATTTCGGCCCCACGACCGACGTCGCTATCGAGCACTTTGCCGCACAGGGCCACGAGTGCCCGCGGTATTCCAATCCTGCGGAGTTCTTTCTCGACGTCATCAACACCGACTTCGGAGCGGAGAACGACGCGGCGAGGCTGGAGGACCTTGTCAGGGGCTTCGAGAAGTCCGAGCTGGCGAGCTCAATGCGGGAGGCTCTAACTCAGCAAGAGATCCCGCAGGATTCAGAAGAGGGAAAGGCTCCCATACCGCTACCCTTCCCTCGTTTTTCCTTTTTTGGGCCTCCCGGGAGGCTCTCGTCACCACCGCTGGATTCGCATCGACATTCTGGTCAGAACGAGAGGTCCAGGGAGTAGCGGTGTCGGTACCACTTGGCTTCCCCAAGGATGGCGGGGACTCCAGGGAGAGCGCAGGCCCAGTCCGGCAGTTTGCCGTTCTGTTGCTGCGGATGCTGCACATGAATTGGAAGAATCCGTACATATTCGGTGTGCGCCTGGTCATGTACATCGCGCTGGCGTTCATGGTCGGAACCATGTACTACGACGTGGGTTCTGTGGCACGTGGGGAAGATGGTGACAGTTTTGCCGCGGGAGCCGCAGCCGCTTCGCTCCTGGCTCTGCTGTTCTACGTGCAGGCATTTCTCGTTTTCATGTCCGTCGCGATCCTTCCGTTCTTCCTCGAGATAAGGGACGTCTTCCGGCGGGAGCGAGCCAACGGACAGATCACCTGTCTGCCGTACGTGCTCGCCGACTTCCTCGCCGGACTCCCTGGCGTCACGCTCATTGCTCTGATCTCCACGATGCTCGTCGTGTGGCTGGCGAATCTCAATGGCTTCGCCCAGTTCTTCGCGAACCTGCTGCTGTCCCTGATCGTGGCCGAGTCCCTCATGCATGTGATCGGCGCCGCCCAGCCACACTACATCATCGGCATGGCATTCGGGGCGGGCCTCTTCGGCATGTTCATGCTCTGCGAGGGATTCATGGTCAAGCCCCAGGACATCCCGGACGGCTGGGTCTGGGGCTATTACCTGGCCTTTCACACCTATTCCTTTGAGTGGTTCGTGCACAACCAATTCGACGACGGGACGAGCGTCGGCGAGGCCGTCTTGAAGAGCTTCGATATGGAGGATGTAGACCCGCTCCGGAATGCTCTCATCCTGTCGGCGTACGCGGTAGTTTTTCAGGCGGCCTATTTCATTGTCCTGAAAGTTTTCCACACTGGGAAGCGTTGAGGGCAGGTTTGTAGGAGCGAAGAGTTTGTGACATCAATGCTGGTCTTTGCATACCGATACGGATGTCGCGGGCACACAGGTGAAGAGCAGCAATCCGCCTCGCTCACATCTGGCCGCCAATCCCTGGTCTTCGCTTTACGCGCAGCGTTTTTTTTTGTTTGTCGTGGAGCTCATGTGGAACCTATCGCCGTTCTGGACAATATACAGTATGGTAGTTGCAAAGAACTGTGTTGCTTGAATGTGGAGCTCGTTTGGAGCTGGAGTGCATCGCAGTCATGCCATCCACAGCCCCCCCACGATAACACGCTTAGACGTGTCACTCTAATTATTCGAGATCTGTTTTGCATTTAGAGCTCTAAGTCTCATAAGTAGAACAGTCGATGCATTATGTCATCCTGAACTGTACGCCTGCTGTAAGGTGCATATGCCGCGAAGCCCGTTGTAACATTGTCCGTTGCTACTCGGTGCAGCTTCCCCTCCCATCCGTCTGACCTTCGACGCCATTGTTCACAGGTGATGGTGGTTGTCGTGGCGGAAGAATATCTGTGACCCTTTTCAAGGGAGGAAAACCACCCGGATCGGACAATTGGCGTTTACTAAAAACGGCCTTGGGCGTTTATTAAACAGCCCTGCCCTGTTCGATTCCTTCAGTGGGGGCGTTGAGTAAACGGCTTCGCGTGTCGGGGTGGTAAGTATGGGGGTGTTTTTTTGCCCTTTACCTTTGACCCTTTGAACTGGTCATACAGTACCCATGCAGTTGCATTATTTGATCTTCGTCCTCGACACGAGCGGTTCTGCATACGATTCGGTGGCAGTGCGGTGCCCCTTGCCCCATCTTCTGAGGTGTTCGGTGACTCTCAGGAGATTGCGATCTCTGTGGGCTCAGAGGACACCACTGACGAACCAACTGCCCAGGCACGACGGCCCCAATGGCAGTCCCGAGGGTGCTTCGAGGCGGCCCCGAGCGTCCCCGAGACGAGCCCCAAACCAGAAGAGGAGATGAGGAGAACGTGAGTCGGAGGAGGAGGTGGAGGAGGCGGAGGAGGAGGAGGAGGAGGAGGAGGAGAAGAAGAAGGAGGAGGAGGAGGAGGAGAGGGGCAGCATGGCGGGCGGGAGTCGGATGAGCAGGAGGAGGTGGGGACAACGGTTGCACAGGCCACTCTGTCGCTGTACTGTCATGTGCTGCGGCCATCGCTGGACGGACTCGTGAAGAGCCTGCGCGTTCTGCACGAGGTCCGAGAGACGGCCTGCTCACAAAAACCAGCGAACCGCAAGATCTGTCCAGATGCTCGGCATCTCGCCAGGATCTCGACCTGCTGCCTTTTCCCTCTGAGCGGGTCTTCAGGAATTGTGCGAGGGCGCGGCGACAGATCGCAGCGCTGCCAGGTTCCACGCAGCATCGCAACCGCGCGTGGAAGTCAGCAAGTACCACTGCACCACCAGTGCTCTGTTCAAATCTGCAGGGCACTGCGACTGGCGTCGCGTGTCAAGGGGCAGTGGCGGCATGCCCCCGTCGCTGCTTCACGACTTGCGGAAGGCGAAGCTGGAGGCCAACGTTGTCCCTCCTGCGCTGCAGGGCCCCGTGAGTCTGGGACTTTCCCCTGCAGCAAGTGGTGACCTCTGCCCTCCCGAAGGCCTCCTGGGGGTCAAAGGGCGCCCGGGGATCTCCCGACGGCCCAGCAGGCTTCCAACACGAGTTAAGAGGCACTGCGAGAGCAACGAAACTCCCAGCAGAAGCCCAGAGAGGCCTCTCCTGAGAGACCCAGGGCGCCACAAGTCGTAGAACCACCGGGCGGTTCGGCGCTTCCTCTCCGCAGGCGTCTCAGCTCAAGACTGGGAAAAAAGTCCAGAGGGTCCCAAAAATCCCCCAAGAGGCTGCAAGGGGATTGGGGGGCAGGAGGACGAGGAGTGCGAAGAGGAGGGCGTGGAGGAGGAGGCGGAAGAGGATCAGGAACCAGAGCAGAGGCCTCATAATCCCCCCCCCCTCTCTTGAAAGCCGGACCCTCCCTCACGCCCCCGCCGCGCCGTATAGTGTTCCAGACCCCCTTCTGTCGGGGCGCAGCGATCATGTGGATACCCAGTTGGGCGATTGCCGTGATAGCGAGTGCAGGTACGGTTCAAACTGCATGGTACAGACTTGCGAATGGTAGTGGTGGTTTGGTCGTTGAAAGTGTTGAGCATGAAGCTTGGGCCACCAAACTCTAAGATCAAAGCATTGCTCTGGCTGGAAGCTGGGAGTCGATGACAGGATAAGTGCGGGAATCAGTGAGCTGCTTTTTCCGCGAGTGATAGATCGCGTCGTGGTGTCGTATTCGCACTGAGCATGCGAATGCCAAACCGAATGATACCAATGGATGTCTTCCATGGCCATGGGTTGGAGGGCTAAGTCTATCTGCAGATCGGATACTTATGTTTGGGGCCTATGCTCAATAGCGTTCTCATGTTCTAGCCACAAGCGTTTCGGGACATGGGTTGTCGTTGCGTATACAGGCACACTCGGGGTGCATACATCTGTAGACAACGCCGCCCTTGCGTTCGGTGCAGTGCAAGGTCGGATAACGGGTTGATCTGTCTACGGTATGTTTTTGTTCGATGTTCTAGAGCAGGTCCCACATATTATTTCAAGCCATGGGGAGAAATGTGGAAGATTACCCCAGTGCGACCCTACCTAGAAATTGGAGCCCCTAGGAAAGCAGCATTAGTTGCTATGCTATGCTATGCCATGCTATGCTGCGCTATGCTATGCTACGCCATGCTATGCTATGCTGCGCTATGCTATGCTATGCTATGCTGCGCTGTGCGATGTTGTGCTGTGCTGTGCTGCGCTATGCTATGCTATGCTATGTTATGCTGCGCTGTGTTATGCTATGCTATGCTATGCTGTGCTATGATATGCTATGCTGGGTTATGCTATGATATGCTGTGCTGCGCTATGATTCGCTATGCTATGCTATGATGTGCTCTGCTATGCTAAAGCTCAGCGAAGCTAATATGAAGGTAAGCTAAGCTAAGATAAACCTGAGCTAAGATGAAGCTAAGCTAAGCTAAGATGAAATAAGCTAAGCTAAGATGAGATAAGCAACGCTAAGCTAAGGGGACGTAACTGGGGGAACCGCGGGGCGGATGCCGGGGGAACCGCCCGGGGCGAGCCCCACTGCCCGGCCTCTTTAAGCCAACAGAGTAAGAACCCTTCTAGGGAGAGCCTAGGTAGGGAATGAGGAGGGGGCAGCGATAACAAGAATGAACACGGTTGCGATGATCATCGCGATGATGTTGATGAGGTGTCACAGCATGTGCGGCGACGGGCATAACGATACCGATGATGACCGTTGTTTCCCGAACGGTGAGAAGCTTCGCAAACGATGGGACTGTGGACATGAGTATGCGACGAAGACGGACACGCAAAAGTTGTGGTGATACATCGGATCCCCATTCATCGGTTGTAAAAAGAAGGCAACCCGTTAAGCCGAGCACCCTTGCCCTCCAGTAGCGATTATCAAGGGAGTAAAGGGGCATGCAGGTCCTTCGGTACCCGAGCGCACAGGGCGCACAGGGCGGCACCTACGAAGCGAAGCCCAACCAGAGGGTGATCGTTTTTTCTCCACGGAGGAAGCCGCTGTTCTCGGGAGGGGGTGGGGGCACATGGCCCACGAAACGGACCGCTCAAACCCACGGCCAACATCCGGACAGAGGCGATGATGATGATGCTGATGATGCTGCTGCTGCTGCTGCTGCTGATGATGATGATGATGATGATGATGATGATGATGATGATGATGATGATTGATGATGATGATGAGCAGGAGGAGGAGGAGGAGGAGGACGAGGAGGACGAGGGTTCCCGGGGCCGCTGTTCGAGTGCCCGCACGGCCCTTGTGGGCCGCTGCGGCGCGCTCCGCGCCCGCGGGGCGCGCGACAAGACGCTGTGTAGCGAGAAACGTCAGAAACGTCAGGAGGACGAGGAGGACGAGAAGGAGCAGGAAGAGTAGGAGGAGTAGAAGGACGACGAGGAGGAGGAGGAGGAGGAGGAGGAGGAGGAGGAGGAAGGGGGAGGACCGCACAGCGGGCGGAGGTTTGGGGTTCGACTCGACCCGAACTGTGTTGGGAGTAAGGCCGTTGCCTTTTCCTTGCTATCACAGGGAGGCATCTTATGTGAGGCTGTCGACCTTCGGATGTTCCATTACATGCTTGATGGTCCAGGAGGACAAGCCAGCGGATTGCCCTCCCAGACGAGGGCATTTTTTCTGTTGGGCTGCGTAGGGAAACATCTCGATAGACACTTCCACCTGCGAACGATATTGCAACATCGCACTCTGCTGCTATCCACTGTCTGAAGAATCACTGTCTGCATCGCTCACGCAGGCTGCACACACTCTCCACCTCCAGGGGCTTGGCGCACCGTTGCGGGGCACGGCCCACGGCACTGGAGGGCGCCGGCACTCCTTGTCCTCCGCGGTCTCCGCCCCGCTGTCCGCTCGCTCGTTACCCCTTCTCCTCCGCCTCCTTGTTGCACCTGGCACCCTTGCGCCCATGACTCCATGTCGGGGCCGCCAGATCGGCCCGGCAGGAGGCGCGTCCGGGGGCGCGGCACTCCCGGCGCAGAGGGCCGACGCGCCATCTGGTGGGGGAGATTTGGTGCAGGAGCGGAGCGACACCTGGCGGCGCGAGTAGGTACCGCATTGGCCCTGTCCCGCTGAGACATGATGGCGCTGGAAGCGAGGCTGCCGGGTTTGCCCCAGCACGCGCAAGTTGCATCCGGCATCGGGTCCGGCTGTGCTGACTGCCTTGTCATGTTCGGGATGTGTTGGCACCGTGCCCCTGGAATCCAGGTTCTGGAGACTGAGAATCCGCACCCATGAAAACACCCCTCTTTACACAACCCCCACCACCACCCCAGTCCATTTCAGACCACACAGCAACATGCATTTTTTTTAATCTGCGGGGCGAGAGCGAACCTCTTCCGCTAAAAGCTAGGCGGGCCACGCACAGCTTTAATTAGGGAGACATGGCACAGGAAGGCAAGGCCTCAGGCGGCCAGGAGCAGGCGGGGCCCGGGGGACAGGCGGTGCCGCAGTGGATGTGCAGGAAAAGGTACGCCTTGGACAGGAACCGAGGGCGAAGTCCCGGAAGGCGGAGGGAGTTGTGTTGCCGTCAACGGCGCTCCGCGAACACCAACCTCAAGTTTTGCAGGGCAGGACGTGCCACGTGACCAGGTCGACGCCCAGGAGGAAGAAGAGCACCACGACGGCGATGAGCAACGTTGTGCCACCAGATGATGCAGAGGAGGCCCAGGGTGGTAGTCCAATCCACGACCAGGCAGCAGTGCAGCTTGAGGTGCGGCCTCCACACGAACTGGCCGCCCACGACCGACAGGAAGCCGGTGAGCTGCAGGGAGAAAACCTGTCCTGCATCGGCAGCGCGTGAATACGGGCAGCAGCCACGCACGATGCGCTGACGTCCGCAATGCCAAGGGCCATGCCTGAGCCGCGCAGCGCCATGGCTAGCGGGGCCGCCGAGGCGGCAAGGTGCAGCGCCTAGCACCGGGACAGCAACATGCACATACAACCCTGGATTTGGTGACGTTTGCCCGGCCAGAGGGTTCCCGTAGCCTGCGCGGGCACAGGAGTCCAACGGTGAACGTTCTCTTCTGACGCGGGGCCGTCCCGCGCAGGGTGAAGCGATCCATCTGCGGTGCGGCCCTCCCCCGCGGCCGCGCCCCCCTGGCCCGGCCTCCCACGTGGAGGGCCGTCCCTCCGGGGGAAAGCGCCCGCGGCGACGGCCGCTGCAGCAGGGCTTCCGTGGGAGGAGCACCCTCTTTGGGGGGGGGGGGCGGGGCAGCGGCTCGCTCGCTGCTGCCCGGTGAGGGGGCCGCCCTGCGCAGGAGGGCGCGTGCCCGCCAGCCCTGGCCGCGCGGAGGGCCGCCCTCCCGCGGCGGTGGCGACGGTAGGGTGCCACATGCGAAGTCTACCCCTGCCCCCCACGATTTCTGAGGGGGAGGGTGGGGCTCACTTCGTTCGGGAGCTCCCGAACGAAGTGAACCCCGCCCTCCCCCTCAGAAGTCGTGGGGGGCAGGGGTAGGGTTCGCATGTGGCCCCCTAGACGGGCGCGCCCCTCCGCGCGCCTGCTGCCCTCCGCGTGCCGCCTGCCACCCCTCCGCCCTGCAGGCGCGGCCTGCCCCCCTCCGCCGTGCAGGCGCGGCCTGCCTTGAGTCGGGCCTGCCCCCCCTACAGGAGGAATGTTCCCAAGCAGTCAGAGAATCGTCAGGGGAGTATTTTTCAATATTATGGGGCATTTTTGCTTTTGTCCATGATTATGATGTCGATTCTGATCTTGATTATTATGATGTTGATGATGATGTTTGATTTGGTTCTTATCATTATTAATGCTGTTATTATTAGTTATATTCGTATTATTAATATTTTTTTTTATATTATGGTTATGATTATGCTGACGATTATGTTTATGTTTATGATTATGCCGATGATGATGACGATGAGGAGGATGATGACTATTATCATTAGTATTTCTATTATTCTTATTATTATTGTTATAATCGTTATGATTATTATTACTATTAGTATGATTATGCGTATTATTGTTAGTGTTGGTGCTATTATCATCATAATCGTTTTTATTCATACGATTACTATTACTACTATTACTATTAATATTGTTATTTATATCATTATTGTCCCAGTGCGACCCTACCCAGGAGTTGGAGCCCCTAGGAAAGTAACATTAGTAACAACGGTAAATCTAAGCGAAAGCCAAGCTAAAGCTAAGCTAGCGCTAAGCTAACGCGAAGCTAAAGCGAACCTAAAGCTAAGTTAAGCTAAAGCTAAGCTAAAGCTAAGCTGACGCTAAGCTGAAGCTGAGCTAAAGCTAAGCTAAATCAAAGCTGAAGCTAAGCTGAAGCTAAGTTAAAGCTAAGCTCTCGCTAAGCTCTCGCTAAGCTAAATCTAAGCTAAAACTAAGCTAAAGCTAAGCTAAAAGTAAAGCTAAAGCTAAGCTAACGCTAAGGTAAAGCTAAACTAGACTCTAGCTAACTGAAGCTAAGCTAAAGCTAATTTAAACTTAAGCTAAATATAACTAAGTTAAGCTAAGCTAAACTAAGCTAAGTTAAGCGAAGCTACAGCTAAGCGAAGCTAAGATGAAGTTGAGCTAAGAGAAAATTAGCTAAGCTAAGATGAGATAAGCACCGCTAAGCTAAAGGAGCGTAACTGGGGGAACCGCCGGGCGGATACTGGGGAAACCGCCCGGGGCGTGCCCCACTGCCCGGTCCTTTAAGCAAACCGAGTAAGAACCCTTCTGGGCAGAGCCTCGGTAGGGAATTATGATGAAATATATTTCGTCCCGACATCGGCCTGTAGGGGGACGGGCCCGACTTACGGCATGCTCCGCTTCTTTCTCCCCTCCCACCTCCCCCCCCCTGCCCTGCTTTTCGGGCCTGGCCCGTGGGTGCCGCCCTTTTTCTCCACGACTGCACAACACGAGTACTGTTAAGTCGGGCCTGTCCCTCTACAGGGGCAAAAAATAGTCTGGGGACTTTTTTGTTTTGTTTTGTTTTTGTTTCATTTTTTTTTGTTCTTTAATCTTAAAAAGTTTCGTCCAAAACCCCCTGTAGGGGGACAGGCCCGACCTAAGAGTACTGCTCTCCTCTCTCCCCTGGTGGCGTCCGGGGAATATCCGGCCTCCCTCCGCGTGCGTTTTTTTTTGTTTGGGGGAGGGCACAGGATTCCCGGGAGTTGGGTTTTCGCTGGGGTTTTTTGCAGTCAAAATGCTGCTCTCGCTGGAGCGCTGGCCTTATTTCGGGCTACCGCTCGTTCCGAGTCGTGCTCCCGCTGCAGCGCTGGCGTCATTATTTCCAGCGCCATGCCACGGCATGGTTTTCGGTCCTTCCAAATCGGACCCCAAATCTAGAAAATGGCCTCCCGAAGAAACCATCCGAAGTGATTACACATTCGGTGCCGATTCGTTTTTTTTTTGGGCCGCAGAAACTCCCCCCACCTTGGGGCGTCGCCACGCCATGCTATGTCATGCTACGCGTTGATCTTCGACACCATGCTATGTATGCCATGTAATGCTATGCATTGCTGCGACATCCGACTGTGCGAACAGAGTGGAGATCTACGCCATCGAAGGGGATGGGAGGCAGGGGTAGGACGTCAGATATGACGCGAGCGCACCTGACTTGCCCTCCCCCCCTCCCCCCCGCCTTTGCAGGACTCTGCTCTCGACTGGCCCCGCGAACGTGTCCCCGATGGGATCCATTGGTCCCGGCTCTTCTCTGTATGCTGCGGCCCTTTTGGAACCCATCTTCCCTCGGCCGTCTCAGCCAATAGTCGGATGACCTCTCCTCTGCTCAGTGGGAGTGGCTGGCTCTCGACTCCCGTTGTTTCTGGTTCGGGTCCAGAGCTCTCGGCTCTGCCGAGCCTGTTCTTCCACGCCCCGCCCCGGCGCCGCCTTTGCGCGGTGCCGCCGTTAAACCGCCAGTTTCTGCGGCGGCAGCCGTGTTCCCAGAGTGTCCCGCTGCAGGGTTCGTTCGGCCGTTTGCGCCAGGGAGCCCAGCTCCGCAAATGAAAACGCTTTGGCACGCAAGCATTCGGTCGGGCCTGTCCCTCTACAGGGGAAGGGAAACTATTCCCAAATAGTCGAAAAATAGTCAGGGGACTGTTTCTGGACTATTTTTGAGCAGCTTCGGGGGTATTTTTTGCATATGTCTGATTTTTCGCCCAAGATCCCCCTGTAGGGGGACAGGCCCGACTTAACTTTTTGGTCGGCGGCTCCGAGGCAGCGGACAGGGAGCGGAAGGCGTCGTCTGGGCCAGCAGGCGAGGCTAATTAGCTGCAACAGGCAACGCACCTGCAGCAACAAATCGCAGAGAATGCGAGGTGTGCACATGCACTGAGCAGAATGCCACAGGCCCGACTTCACGCAAGCGCCGATAATTTTGTCGGGCCCCTCCCGGGGGCCTGCCTTGGCCGCTCCCGCAGGGCCCGCGCCCCTCGGCCGCCGCCCGGCCCTGCGGGCTCTCTCGCGGCTCCCTGGGCCGGCGGCCCCTTCTTGCGGCTCTGCCGCCTTCTGCTCGCTCTCCGCCGTTGCTCCTTGTCGCTCTCCTTTTGGCGAGCGATCAACACGCACCCATACCCATAGGGGGGACGGAATGAGCTATGGATGCGTGTTGTCGGATGGGGGTCCCCGCTCGAACGGGAACCTTCCCAGGGGTCCGACAACCCGCACCCATACCCATAGCCAGTCCTTCTCCCTCCGACCTCCCTATGGGTATGGGTGTGTGTTGTTCGTTCGTCACCTTTGTCGGTTCGGCCTCGGCTATTCGCTCTCCCCGCCTTCCTGCCCCAGTTGGCTCGTGGCACCCTCCGCCTTTACTGTCGTTTCGCCCGCCCATTTCGCTCTCCGCAGTCGTTCCTTGTCGGCTTCCTTTGTCGGTCCACCCTGGGTTTCTCGCTCTCCCCGCCTTCCAGTCTCGGTTGGCTTTTGTGACCTTCCTCGCCGTAGTTTCGTCGATTCACCGCCCCTCCCCGCCATCCAGGCCATAATGGTTATGGTTGCTGCTGGCTGCGAGGACCGTAGCGTTCTCTGAGAGTTCGGCCAAGCGTAGGCGCGCGCGCTTCACTGCCTGCATCCGTCTTTCTACATCCCGTCGCCGCGCGCGGGGCCGCGACGCCATATGCAGAGTCTCTCTCTGTATATACACTTCTCTGCATATGCATATTTACAAAGAGTGCGTGTAGAGTGTGTTTCTAGCAATGTATGTTGTGCAGTCTGTGTGGGGGCAACCCGCGTGGTGCATTCTATGTTGCGCACCGTCTGTTGTGCAACTTGCGTTATATAGTTTATGTTGTGCAGAAGAAATGGTTCGAATTATTCGGTGCTATGCAATCTGAGTGGGGTAATCTATGTGGTGCAATTTTCGTGATGTAATCTACGTTGTGCAATATATGATGTGCAACATATGTTGTGCGCCCCCTGTGGTGAGATCCGCGTGGTGCAATCTATATGAAACAGTCAATGTGGTGGAATACGTGTTGTGCAATGTAGGTATTTCACTCGATGAGGTGCAACCAATGTGGTGCAATACGTGTGGTGCAATCTAGATGAATCAACCAAGGTGGTGCTGCCCGGGTGGTGCTGTCTAGGTGGTACAAATTTTGGTGTGCAATTTCGGTGGTGCTACGAAGGGCCAATTCATGTTGTGCAATCTATTTGGGCCAATCTATGTGGTGCAATATGTGCGGTAACATCTGTTTGGTGCAGCATATGTTGCACAATCTAGGTTGTGCATCCATGTTGTGCAGCCACGGTGTCGCATTGTTTGTGGGGCAACTAATGTGGTGCAATCGAAGTTGGGCGATCTATGTGGTGCGCAATCTCGGTGTGTGGGGTATCATCGATGCTGTGAAATTGCTTGACACATGAGTTGACCAATTCCATGCCCTTGCATGCACTTTGCCCACCCCCCCGCAACTAGGTTAACAAAACCCATGCCGCGGCGATTGCGGTGAGTGCTTGGCGTTGGCTGGTGCATCTCTGCGGCCAGGGTGGCCCGCACATGGTTGCGCGCACAGCGGCCAGCTAGTTCGGCGCGACCGACGCGGCCGCGGTGGCGCTGACCGCTGGGCACTTCCCAGCGGGCATTTCTGTTCGAGTCAGTGACTTGGGCGGGCGCGGTATCATGGCGATGCTGACCGGCATCGGTACGCACGCTTATGAGAGCAGCGATGGTGGAGACGATGGTGGCGACGACGACGGCAAGGCCAATGAAGGCGCCGATGTTGATCACGCCCGCCGATAAAGATGACGATATCTTCGCGTGGGCGGTGAAGGTTTTTGAAAGAGTTCGTCATGCGCGTGCGGCCGACGCGCGCGAATGGCCCGCGTTGTTTTATTTGACACGGATCGTACCCCTCCAGCGCGCGGGCAAGGGCGTTCGAATGATATCGACACGCGGCGCGAGAGGCACGTTAGGCAGAATTGGATGGACATGTAGGAAAACCAATGGTTTTCTCAACCTGAAGAATCCGCACGACCGCGAAGGTATGATTATTTTGGGAAGGGATGTTGCGAAGACATTTCTAGGTTTTCGGGGCTTTCGGTTTTGACATCCTTACGGCAGTAAATGTTTTTGAAATATCATAGCATGCGCCCGCGGCGACGCGCGCGTGTGCAATTCGTCATGTTTTTTGCAAAGAGTATTCGCGACAGCGCCCGCGCAAAACGCGCTCGATTTTGACACGCGTGCGCGAGAGGCATGTAGGGTATAATTTCAGGAACATGTTGAAACACCTATGGTTTTGTTGAGAATTCGCAAGGGCGCGGGCGCATATATATATATATATATATATATATATATATATATATATGTATATATATGTATATATATATATACACACGCATATACACAAATGTATACATATATATGTATATGTATACATACCTTTGTTACGAAACCATGTTTTTAATATTGTTTCGTGACGCTCGATGCTGGAAACGATCTACGATTCCTTAAGTTTTTGACGGGTTTCGGCCTGCGGGCGCGACGACGCGCGCGTTTGTTCTGCGTCTTTGCAAGGGATCCTGGAAAACTGGCGATTCTTGATGCAAGAGTATGCGCGTATATTATGTTTGCAACTGTTGAGGTGGGGGGGAATTCGGGCCTGCTTGATATGGCAGGAGCTCATCGTTAGGATGGGCGATGGGGCAGAGTCATATTCACATGGTATTGCGAAATTGGGTGTGCCGGTCACTCCGTGTGTATATATATATATATATACATATATGTATGTCACAAACGTGGGGAGACGGTGCACATCATCTAATAATATAATATATGTCGTGCGATCGATGTGGGGCGGCGACGGGGCGGAGACGGCGGCAACAAACGCGGCGACCGACGGACAGGCTCAGACGACGGGCGGCGACGAGGCGGCGATTGAGCGGCGATGGCGGCAACACGCGCGGCGACCAACACAGGGCCGTATGACGGGTGGTGGCGCGGCAGCGATGGAGCGGCGACGGCGGCAATAAACGCGGCGACCGACAGACAGGCCCAGGCGACGGGTGGCGACGAGTTTGCGACGGGGTGGCGACCGACAGACAGGCCCAGGCGGCGACGAGGCGATGACGAAGTGGCGACTAGGCGGCGACGGCGGCAACAAGCGCGGCGACAGACAAACAAGTCCATGCGACGGAGACGAGACGGCGACGGGACGGCGACGGCGGCAACAAATGCGGCGACCCACAGACAGGCCCAGGCGACGGGGTGCGACGAGGTTGCTGCGGGGCGGCGGCAGCGGCAACATTGCCGCTAGACCGACAGACGCATCATATTCCTTCTTAACCGGTTGAGGGCCCTAAGTGCAAACCGTGTCTGGGGAATTTGGGTACCCCCCACGAAATAGTTGCAGTGAAGGTGTTTCACTCCTGGCCCCCACGGGGATCGGCGGGCCTGCCGAGGTTTCGCCGTGTTGCCGCCCGTGGGTGCCTCGTGTGCGAGCGGTGCGCGGACTAGGTCCGCCGAGCTTTCGCCACGTGGCCGCTCGTGGGCGCCCCGTGGGCGCCCCGTGCGCTGGGTGGGTCCGCCGAGGTTCCGCCACGTTGCCGCCCGTAGGCGTTTCGTGGGCGCACCGTGCGCGCACGACACAATTGACACCGCATCCTACCCGACGTGCGTTCAATTTTTAAGGTACTCCACGCACCCAGGATTATCCCCCCCTTTGGACGTTGCCACTTACATCTGGTTGTGCATCATCGCTCATTTTCCATATTACTTCGTGCAACCCTAGACAAACACCGTATCGCCCCCGCCAGCCCCGTCGAATGATACCATGCGCGCGCACTCGTTTATCGCAGCATGCAGTTCGTTCAGAATCCCTGGTGTCAGCTGGGGCACCGTCCACGCGCGCTCGCATGTCGACACCGTACCAACCACACGGGCTTTGCACGGATTTCAGCATACAGCATAAACTTCCTTGCGCTTCCCGGCGCAGATTTGACACGTTTTCTGCCTGCGCGCACGTGCTGAAAGCACCGGAGCACCATGTGATTTCAGCGATTTCGCTCAACACCCGCATTCCCATCTCACCACTCACCGCCCACCATACCAACCCAACCCAACCCGAAGGCCCCGGTTTGCCTTCCATTCGTAGTGTGGTGGGGGGGGGGAACGCTGTAAAAAACACATGGAATCCGTACCCGCCCCAACCAGAAATTCGGGCAACATTCGGTTCTTCGGGTTGGGTTGGGGTGGTTTGGTAGGGAGCCCACCACGCGGCGCACCCGCGCTGGCCCCACGTGCGCCCAGGTGCGCGATTCCGCGTCAAGTCATACCACGCGGGCCACGCGCGCGCCGGCCCGCGAGCTTTTTCTAGTCCGTCCAAAACCGCTGGAAAAAATAAGCCCAAAGAAACAACAAACAACGAACAAATAAAACAAACCAAAACAAAACCCAACAACACATCCGTTCAAAACCGCTGGTATCCGACTATCCGAATCGTATCTGAATTGAATTTCAAAACCGTCGGACAAAAAGGCAGTTGCTGGTAAGCGAAAGAATTCGCCTGGGTTCTCGGATTTCCGCACGCACGTGCTCCATCGCCGTCATCCTTACTACTGCCGCCTCATCACGACATCGTCGCCGACAATCGCCGCCAGTGTCGCCATCATCACCTGAACACCTTCATCATCGACGCATGGGCATCATCACCGTCACCCGCGTTACCAGCATAGGCGCCGTGATTGGCCTTGCCATCGTCATAACCATCATCGTCACCACCTTCTACTATCATCGTTGCCGCCGTTGTCGACGTCATCATGATACCGCGCACGCCCGAACCACCGACCCGCATTGGAGTGCCCGCGCGCCAGCGCGGCTTTTGACGCGCGCTGGAATTTTGCCATCGGTAAGCGCCATCGCGACCGCATCGCTTGTGCCAAAGCAGCCGGTCGCTTTGACCGCAAGTTTGCGAACGTTAGCCCGGCCGCAGAGAGGCGCCAGTCATGGCCAAGCAGTCATGGCAATCGCCGCCGTACGCGGTTTACAAATTTAGCTGCGGGTGGGAAGGTGGGATGATTGTTCGAGCAATGGAGTTAACAATTTGCAGTCCTTCGAGATACTTGTGCACCCCCATGAAGGGGTTGTCGCGCCCCACAGGCGGTATTTTTTTTCGCATCGTAGATTCCGAATCGTATCATTCCAGGTTGCCAGGTACCTGGTCAGGCAAAGCCATATGTGCAGTTTGCCCACACCAAACACTTATATTTCAATCACCCTTTGAAACACATTGTGCAACATCTACGTGCGCGCACATATCAAAGGCGGACCAATTACAAGAGTGCTGCAAGCATTCCAACATGTGCAAATGCAAAACTCAAGGGTTTGTCATCACAAATCTTGCAGGTGTTCTGCCCGCGCGCACTTGCCGAAGTCACACAAAAGCCACGTAATTAAACTAGTTTGGCCGAGGGCCCGCACGTCATCTCACAATTCGGTGCACTCGCGTTCATCCTGCATTCGCCGTGTGAGCGAATCCGTATTCGGGCCAGGTGCGCGCGCCGCCACGTGCGCGTGTCGAAACCCTTCCAACACCATGGGTTATTGTAAGTATTACATGATCGAGCTCTTCAAACAGATATGACAGACCAATGGTTCTTCAACAATACCTTGCCAAATAATGTGCGCGCACTTCCTCACCATCACACTCATCAGCGCACCTTCACCGTCAATCCCCATCACCACAGGCACACGGACATCATCATCATCATCATCATCATCATCATCATCATCATCATCATCATCATCATCATCATCATCATCATCATCATCATCATTATTATCATTATTATTATTATTACCGTCACCTTCGCCATCAGCATCGGCGCCGTCATTGCTGATGCCGTCGTCATCGTCATCGTCGCTGCTACTATTACCGCCGTTGTCGTCATCATCGCTGCCACCATCGTCGTCATCGTCATCATCATAACGACCTGGCTTGAAGTGCCCGCGCGCCAGCGCGGCCTTTCAGGCGCGTTGGGAAGTTCCCACCGGTAAGCACCATCGTGGCCGAATCCGTTGCGCCAAACCAGCTGGTCGTTTTGCGCCCGAGCTTGCGCGCGCCAGCGCAGCCGCTGAGATGCGCCAGCCAGGGCTGAGCCGTCATCCTGCTCGCCGCCGCATGGGTGTTGTGATGCAAATTGCGGGTGGGAGGGTGGGATGTTCGTGCGAGCAGTGGAATTGACAACTCACTACATCGAACTGATCATTGCACCACTTACGATTGAACCACGTAGCTTGCACCATATAGCTGACACCACATATATTGCACCAGGTAAATTCTGCTTTCTAGAAGAAGAACAGACTCTACCCCCCCGAAGTTAATTAATGATCCCCCTGGGGTATGGCGATTTCGTAGTATTCTATACACTCGTCCATCCTACTTGTGAATTCATACTATCCCAGCCAAACCGGTATCGCTCCCCACGCCATCCGCTGCAACAAATACGATGCGCGCGCTTTTCTTCATCTGAAGAAAGCAAATTACAAGAATCCCTTGCAACAAATAAACACAAAATCAGCGCGCGCGCGTCCATGGCAACATCGTACCATCCACAATGTGTTTGCAATCGTGGCAGTATAGCAACCTAAAACAATCCAAGAGTTTTGCAACAACAGTTTTGCACATTTCCTGTCCGCGCGCTCATGCTAAAATCATGCAAACATTAAAAGGGTTCTTATGACTTCTGCCAAATGCAGCGATTTCATGTCACCGCGCGGTGCACCCGCGTTCTGTCATGCGCCGAGGGCGCGAATCCCTTGCAACAGAAATACCACGCGCGCCACATGCGCGCACCGCCGCGCGCTCATGATCAGTCTGACGGATTTGTTGAACTTCCGCGCGCGCGTATTTCCTTTCAACCTTGTCAGCATCACCGCGATCACCTGCCTCATGGACAGATGGACATCAGCATCGTCAACGTGTTTGCCATCATTGGCGCCGTTATCATCCGTGTCGTCTCCTCCTTGCACATCGTCGTCGCTGGTGCCATCTTCGTCATTGTCGCAAGTGTTGCCGACGTCATCTTGTCATCGCGCACGTCCGAGTATCGTCGATGTGTTCACCTTCTTCATCGACTCACGGTGACGAGCATCGGCCGTGAGGATGTCATCATCGATGTCGTCATCGGTGGCGCCGCCGTCCCCCGCATCATGAATTTTGCCGAACAAGTTGCGGGTGGGTGGGTGGGATGTTTGCGCGAGCAGTGGAGATGACGATTTCAAGTTCAGCAGAGTGGACTACACCACGTAGCTTACGCCGCATAGCTGATATCACATGTATTGCACCACCGCGTAGTTCACGCGATTTATATTGCAGTGCATGGCTGCGCCGCTCCTGTTGCACTGAGTACCTTGCGCCGCATAGCTCGCACCGCATGGATTGCGCCACGTGTGTGGCGTTACATAGCTCACACCCCATAGGGCGCACCACGCACGTTGTGCCGCTCTCACCACGTAGCGCGCACCATACATATTGCACCACGTGCGTTCTGCCAGGTAGCTTACCTTTCACAAGTTCACACGACGTAGAGCACACCCACCCCGTAGTGTACACGTCGGCACTTCCACATTACTTGTTCGGGGTCCACGCTGCCAAACGCACATAAACATGTTATTTCCCAATCAGTGCTTGCATTGAAGGGGTTTTGGCGGAAGTTGAAAGATGTGGCTGGAGTTTCCCGCCGATTTTGGTAGCAGGCTGGGTTCCCGGGTTCCTGGCTCCGGTCCCAGGTTCGCGATTATTTTTTCCGGGCCCATTTCGGTGGGTTCTGGGTTCCGGGTTTCCCGGTCGAATTCCTCAGCGAAAACCATCCACTGATTGCGTTTTTGCTCAAGCGTTACATTAATCGCTTCGCTCATTCCGCCGGCCCATATTGTCGCACCGTTGTGGGTTAGCCGAGTTTTGGGGCCTCTTGGGGGCCGTTTTGGGGCCTCTTGGGGCCTCTTTTGGGCCTCTTGGGCGCCTCTTGGGGCGTCTTGGGGGCCTCTTGGGGGCCTCTTGGGGCCTTTTTGGGGCCTCCTGGGCGCCTTCTGGGGCGGAGGGCTCGATTTTTCAGTTCTCGGTTCCCCTCTTGAGCCCCTCTTGGGCCCGTCTTGGGGCCTCTTGGTCCGTCTTGGGCGGCACTTGGGCCGTCTTGAGGGCTCTCTTGGGTCGTTTCGGCGCCGTCTTGGGAGCTTCGTGGGCCGTCTTGGAGCGGTCTTGGGGGCCTCTTGGGCCGTCTTGGAGCGTCCGGAAGCCGAAAAAGCCAGAACACAAAAAACATCGAAAAAACTAATGAAAATCAACGATTTTGGCCTCTTGGGGCTCTCTTCGGAGGCCTCTTGGAAGGCTCTTGGGGCGTCTTGGAGGCCTCTTGGGCTGTCTTGGGGGCCTTTTGGGCCGTCTTGGGGTCATCTTCGGCGTCTTCGAGCGCTCTTTGGGCGTCTCGGGGGCCTCTTGGGCAGTCTTGGGGGCCTCTTGGGGCACTCTGAGCGCGCTCTGGGGAGCCTGAGAGGCCGCACCCAGAAGGAAAACCATCTCTGAGTAGACTTGGTCGGGCGGCGGTCGGGCGGCGACCGGGCGTTGGTCGGGGTACTTTTCGCCGGGGGACCCCCAGGGGCCGCCCCGCGCGCGCGAACTAGAAATACTGTTAATACTGTTAACCAGTTACCGGAGATCTTAGCACGCCCTGGCCCGTTGGGCCGGCGAATTTATTATACCGTTATGTGTATATGTACATGTTTGCGCGTGCATTTGCTTAGGTATCTTGCCTTCCAGCCATGTGCTCTGGCGACAGGGCGGTGACGAGTACGAATTCTTCTCGGACACCGACAGCGAGGGCGGCGATGTCAACTACACCTACTCCAACGGCAGGCCCTTCGGGTCCCGCGCTGGGGAAGGAGGGATGGAGTGATGAAGGATGGTCGGCGACGATAGGGGCGAATAGCCCAGTTGAGAACAATACATGTATTCAGGTGCGCCGATGATCTATGGCTTCGAAAACGCTCCTGGGCGAATGCGTGTAATGCCCGCCCCTAGGCTATTCGCCCTTATCGTCGCCGCCGAAGGAATGGGGGGGACGGGAGGCCAAAACTGGCAGGCGGGAGGAGGCAGGAGGCAGGAGGCAGGAGGCAGGAGGAGGGAGAAGGGGGGAGGGCCTCTCGCTTTTCCATCGCCCTCCCGCCTCCTCCCCAGTCCTTCCCGGGACTTCCTTCTACAGTTGCACAAGATGAATACTACTCTCCTCTCTCCCCTGAAGTTGTCTGGAAGATGTCCCGCCCACTCCGCACGTTTTTCCACATTGGATTTCAAGCATTGATGGTTCGTTGGTTCTTGACAATCCGATTGATGACTGATGAAGTTCGAAGGTACGGATTGGAGTTCCATTGGGGATCAGACGGTATGCATGCGCTTGCGTAGCTCGGGCATAATCTCTTCACATACCGGCGCTCCGTTTAAAAACGTTGAGCAAGCTATGTATTCCGTGGGCCTGCTGGACGTCCACTGCGTGGGTCAACCAGAAGTGGCAAGAAGAGTTGGTCAGGCCAAGGCAACATTGAAGAGCTTGGCCAGGTGTTGGTCGCATGCCAATATCTGTCGCGCAGACAAATGGAGCTGTTCAAAATCGTCGTGTTGTTGAAGCTGTTTTATAACTTCGAAGCTTTGCGGCTGTTGCAGGCGGACAACACATTGTTTGGACAGTATTCGCACTCAATGTTTGAGGCGAGTCCTCAACATCCCTAGCGCGTATGTTACAAAGGTCCCCAACACAGAGACTCTGGACAGAGCGGGGCAACTTCACTGAGCTGCGCGTTGCGCGAGCGTCAGACGGCGCTGTCTAGTACAATTGTAGCGTTGCAGAAAAACGCCCTCTGAGACTAAAGTGCGCGCCAGGCACTGAACGCTCAAGAAAATGTCAGCACCAACGACGCAGCGGGAGGCCTAAACAGCAGTGGGCTCCTTGCGTCTATGAGCTTTTGCTTGCACCTGGGATGTAGCTCTGGTCTCCCTCTCTTCCCTCCTGGTTCCCGCCCTCCTACGCCCTTCCTCCGCTTCTTCCTGCTCTAGACGTCGTGCTTCTTCACAGTCGGGCGCTTTGCTTTCTGCGTCACAGTCATGATGCGCTCTGCGTTTTGTGCTTCGCAGTCGTGATGCGCTTCTTGCTCACGCCGCGAGCCTACGCACCTGGGAGATTTCAGATCGGATTTGCAATGGATCCCGATGCTCTCTCCAGTCGGTTTTGCAGTTGCGCGGCTTCTGACGTTTTATTTGCCAATGCGCCGCGCCAGGCTCGACCGACCGACCGATTGTTTTTGGTTGTTCAAATCGGTGCTCCCGCTGCAGCGTGGGCCTCATTTTCATATCGGCGATTTGCTCCCGTCGTTCAGACAAGCGCTCCCGCCCCAGCGGGGGCCGCTTTTCTGGATTCCACAGGTCTCGCAGGTCCCACAGGTCCAAAATATGTTTCGTGTCCCACAGGTCACACAGCGGCCCCCCAGGTCCCACAGGTTCCGCTGGTGCTACAGGCCCCACAGGTCCCGCATGTCTCAGATGTTCCGCAGGTCTCACAGGTCCCACAGGTCTCACAGGTGACACATGTCCCAGTTGTGTTGCTTGGCTCACAATTCCCACAAAGGCCTCCATGGTTCACAGGTCCCGCTGGTGCCACAGGTTCCACAGGTCCCGCAGGTCTCACGAGTCCCACAGGCCCCACAGGTCCTACAGTTCCCACAGGTCCCACATGTCTCACAGGTCCCGCGGGCCAAAGAGGTCGCCCAGGTCCCACAGGTCCCACAAGTTGTCCTCAATCCGACTGCGCATAACGCGATGGGGTCTTTTGTAGAGTTACAGGTTGGCGATGACACGCGTCCGTGGATATAGAAAAAGTCGACGCAATGGGAAGGGAGGGAGGGAGGGAGGGAGGGAGGGAGGGAGGGATGGGAGGTCAGATATGGCGCGAGCGCACCTAGCGTGCCTTCCTCCGTCTCTACTCGCCCCCCTCCTCCCCTCTCCTCCCTCCTTCCCCGCCCCCCCACCCCACCACGCCCCACCCCCACCCACCCCACCTCTGCCTCAGCCCCGGCACTCGCCCGTCCCCGGGTGGCCGCCGCGGCCAGGGCCGCCACGGCGTCTCCGTCGCAGCCCGCGGCGCCGCAGCCGCCAGCGGCGCCGCAGCAGCACAGGCCGAGATGGAGGAGGCAGAGGAGTGAGAAGGAGGAGGAGGAGGAGAAGGAGGAGCAGGAGGAGGAGGAGGAGGAGGAGGAGAAGGAGGGTGAGGATGAGGATGAGGATGAGGAGGAGGAGGAGGAGGAGGAGGAGGAGGAGGAGGAGGAGGAGGAGGAGGATGATGAGGAGGAGGAGCTGCGCATGGACCCTGTGCACCCAGAGCCAGGCAGAGCGATCGGATCGGGTCGTTGCCCAGACTTCTTAGGGCTTTGGCCCGCCTGGGGGAGCGGCCCCGACCGTGCGTGCCCGGCCAAGCACTCCCAGGGGAGCGGCGAGCACAGCCGAGGCATCAGGCGCACCTCGCGCCTACTCCTCGTCACCCAGATCGAGGACGAGCTCCTTAAAGAGGTCCTGGGCATTCCTCTCCAAGGCTCCTTGGGGGGCCTGGCCGAGGTACTGCTTGCATTTCATGCCCCAGAGGTGCTTGATCACACGATATTCTCCAGATCAGCACGAATGATTTTGCAACTTGCAACGCGGGACGGTTTCTTGGAGCTCGTCGCTTGCAGACCCGCCTTTGGGATCACTGGGCGACGGGTAGGCCGCAAGGAAGGTCTGGATCTTCTCGAGATTTCCCTGTCCGAGATGCTCTGACGTACTTGCCTCAATCAGCAAGGCTATGAATGCCCATGTGTTTGGGTCGCCCTCATCGTGGCCACTCTTGCCCTTCGTGCGGTTGGCGTGGATCTTGCATGCCTCTTGACTCCCTGCGCTGCCGAGCTATCCGCTGCAACCCGGTAACATATGAACACGATTGCCATTTTGCATGCGTACCTCTCGCTTCGTCTGGAGGCATACGTTCACGAGGATTGACAACGGCTCTCGGATCCTGTCCGCGTCGTCAGCGCTGCTGGCGCCTCGCTTCTTCCGCGGGGGTTCCTCCCAGCAAGGTTGTCCATGCCGCGTCTGCCATGCTACCCGTCTGGGGCTTCCCCCAAGTCGATCTGAAATGTGTTCGGTTAAGTGAGAAGCCAGATGCCACAGCAAAGGAGTGGCAGCCTCGAACTCAGTATCGTGGTCCAAGAACCTCGCCTTGATGCCGGACAACACGCCGCCGCATCTTGAGGCGTTTTTTTTTCCGGAGAGACAGTTCAATGGGCACGAGGCCCAGCTCCCGACGCACCCTGTCGTTTGTCCAGGCACTGTATTTTTGTAGACCCGTCGTCTTGTGTCACCTTGCGCGTTCCACTACTCGCAAAGTGCCTACTCGCAAACGTCCGAAAAGCACATGTCTGTTTTGATGTAATTTATTGTAGATCCCCTGCGGGGGATCCAGGCCATTTGCGAGTAGTTACTTTGCGAGTAGTGGAACGCGCTCGTCTATTGCGGGATTTTGTCGCATGCTCCTCGTATGACCTTCCCGGCAAGGGCGGCGATTTCTCCGTCCGGCGCCCGCGTGTCCTTATTTGGAGAGAACAAGCGCGTCTTGGCCATCGAGCCCAGCTCCGCACACCATGCATTGGGAAACTGCTCTCCTCCGGCGCCAGCGTGGCGAACGTGCCCAGAATTTACCCGATGCCCCATGGCCCTGTCGGATCGCCTCGAGTCTTTGGCCTCGCTCGGAAGCCACGGAGGCTCTGGCAGACGAATGTGGTCCCAAGTACAGTGCAGCATGCAAGACACTCCCTGGCAACATAGATGGCTCCTGGAGGAGGAGGAGGAGGAGATTGAGGAGGAGGAGGAAGAGGAGGAGGAGGAGGAGGAGGAGGAGGAGGAGGAGGACGGGGGGGGGAGGGGGGGTGGGGGAGGAGAGGGGGGGGAGGAGGGAAAGAGAGGCGGGGGGTGGGAGGTGGGAATAGGCGGGAGGCGGAGAAGGGCGACGAGGAGGAGGAGGAGGAGGAGGAGGATCAAGAATCGCGCCAGAGCAGTTCTGCCGTGCGATGGCTTGCACCAGCCGCCAGGAGGATAACAAGTCGCGCCGTGGGGCTTTCTTCGATGTCGGTGCCGATTCGGGCCTGGAGCGCCTAGAATCTGCATGTGGTGAACTCGGCCAGGGAGGGTCCAGGATCGGGGAGTCGCTAGC
>CAUYUJ010007789.1:0-44368 GCA_963575745.1 Prorocentrum cordatum
CTGCTGGGCATGTGGGGCTACTGTGAGGAGCGCTTGAGGCAGGGCGGCCAGCCCATCGCGCTGTGTGAGGGCGCGTTGCCGCCCATCATCTACCAGCGCCACGCTAAGCGGCTGGCAAACCGCCGCGTGCTGTATTTCATAGACAATACCAGCTCTCTGCATTCGTACGTCAAGGGCTGCGCGGTGCCGGCCGCGCTGGATCGGTCGATTGCTTTCACTAATTTCTTGGCGAGCCGCCGTTCGATCACCGCGTGGTGGGAATTCACGCCTTCGGGGACCAATTGGTCGGACGGGATTTCGAGGCAGCTAGGAAGTGACGCGTTTGCGAGGCGACATCGATTTCCAGCAAAGCGAATCGGCGTGGACAGTCGTATTTGGACGGGCAGCTTGGAGAGCGCATGGCGCTTCGCCCGCGGGTAGCCCCCACGTGTGGCTGCGACGCGCCGTTATACATTGCGTTGCTCGGTAAGTGAACAGCGTTGGGTGAGCGAGCGGGGCGCGGGGGTGAGCAGCGTTGGGGGGATCGGCCAGAGGGATGCATCGCCCCTCGGTCGGTCGGCCTCCCGTCAAGGGGATGCATCCCTCCTTGGGGGAGAGCGGCTCCAGCCGCCCCAATGTTGTTCCCTATGGAAACCCGCTCTCTCTCACCTTAAACCTTACGTTCACTCCAACCAGCCAAAAACAATGCTTTTGGTCCCTCGGACCCAGTCTAGTAGCTAAGGTGGGCGCGTAGATTATGGGTGCACTTTAGGCCCGGGCAGGCATGGGTGAGTGCTTCATAATGTACGCGCGCGGACACCTTGGAAACGTCGCCCGCGCATGCAGCTCGGGGCGCAGGGGCGAAGAGAGGGGGGGGGCGCCCCCCCCCTTCGCTGCCCGCGCCGAGGGGCTGCGAGGAAGGGGGGCGACGGGCCGCGGTGGCCGCGCTCACCTTGCGATTTGATTTTTCCCACCCTCCCGCCCTGGGTTTGCATTCAGCAAGCTGGGGGGGGGCCAAGAGGGTAAGCGAAGCGACGAAGCCTCGAGCGCGACACTTCGCGCATGAGGGATGCATCTCCCCTCCGTGGTTGGTCGCGCATGAGGGAGGCATTTCCCTTCTGTTACAAGGGGGGGGATCGGCCAGAGGGATGCATCGCCCCTCGGTCGGTCGGCCTCCCGTCAAGGGGATGCATCCCTCCTTGGGGGAGAGCGGCTCCAGCCGCCCCAAAGTTGTTCCCTATGGAAACCCGCTCTCTCTCACCTTAAACCTTACGTTCACTCCAACCAGCAAAAAAACAATGCTTTTGGTCCCTCGGACCCAGTCTAGTAGCTAAGGTGGGCGCGTAGATTATGAGCAGCAGGGTTTCGTCCGTCTGTACATGCACGAAGTGTTTCACGAGGCCGTGGCCAGCTTGCCAGCCCCCCTGCGATTCGAAGGGGTCAAAGCTTGGTGGGATACGCCAGCCGCGCAGGAGGTCGCAGCGGGCGCGCGGCGCCGCGCGATGCAGCTGCTGGCGGCGCAGGGCGCGCCCGAGCCCGCGAAGTTTCTGCCGCCGGCGGTAAAGAAAGAGCTGGCGCGCCGGCGGTTTGGCGCGTTCACCGCGTCCAATTACGGGGAGCAGAGCGCCGCGCTGAGGCGACAGTTCCGCAGCCGGGGCCGCCGCGCTGCCCAGCCGCCGCAGCGGCCGCGGCGGGCGCAGCGCCTGCGCGGGATCGCTGGTAAACGCGCGCTAGAGGAAGGCGAGATCGGCAGCGATGAGGAAAGAGACAGCCAGTCATCCGCAGCGTTGCCCGTCGAGCGGGCAAAGCCGGCAGCGCAGCCGAGTGCCGGGGAGCTTGCGGGAGCAGCGGCGCCAGCGGTTGGAGCTGCCCCTGCGGCAGCAGCAGCGCTGGCGCAGGCAGCGCCAACGTCACCCCTTGGGGGCGATGTTGTTGCAGCAGCAGCGCAGGCGGGCGCATGCGGCGCCAGGGGCTTTGTAATTCGCGCGGAGCGTTTCTTTGCCGCTCAGGCGCAGGCAGCGTCACCGTCGCGGGCGTATGTGCAGGCAGCTGCAGCAGCAGCGCGAGCGCATGCAGCGCCAACGTCAGCCCTTGGGGGCGACGTTGTTGCAGCAGCATCAGCGCAGGCGGGCGCACGCAGCGCCAGGGGTCGTCGTGCGCGGAGCGCTTCTTTACCGCGCAGGCGCAGGCAGCGTCACCGTCGCGGGCGCATGTGCAGCCCGCTGCAGCAACAACAGCGGTGCAGGCGCACGCAGCGCCGGGGGGGAGCGTAATGTGCGCATGTGCAGCGCCGCCGTTTCGTTCAGGCGCACTCCGCGCCATCATCGGCCGTGGGAGACACGGTAGCGGGCGCCCCGCGGGCCGGCGCAAATAGCGCCCGAAGCCGCGTCATGCGAGCAAAGCGTTCGGTCGCTGTGCAGGCGCACCCAGCGCCACCGTCGCAGCCAGCCAGACTGAACCCCGCATCAGCAGCGGTCTTCTCGCCAGCGCCGTTGCATGGCGAGCGCGCGCGTCGCTTGTGCGCTTTGCCCAAGGTTTGCGACGGGGCAGCGATCGGCATTCCCGCCGAGCTAGGCTGGATTGTCACGAATGAGCGTCATCACGTCGCCATTGAAGTCAGCGGCTCTCCGCATATCAGATCACGCAAGCGACGAAAGGCGGAGAAGATTTCTGTCTTAGTCAACGGGAAGCAGCTGACGAACGCGTGCGACGTCACGTTGGCTTCCCCCACGTGGGTCGGAAGATTGACCGACGGTGATCTGGTATGCCGCAGGTGCCAGAATCGCGCGGCGTTCCTGGCCCGAGCAGCCCATGAGCTGGAACACGCGGCGTGCCAGCCGTCGGTACTGGCGGCCCGGGATGCCGTGCTTGCGATAGCCGCGCGGGCGCAGGGCCGTACGCACTAGCATTGCAGCGCGGCCATGTCCGCGCGGTCGCTTTTCGCGCGTATATTGCACCAGCGCGACCCACGCGAGCGGAAATCGTAGAGTTGTCGTGCGTGCGCGGGTGCTGCATCAGCAGCCTTCGCTGGGGCCGCGCAAGCGCAGTATGAGCGCACAAGCGGTGCGGCGTGGCCATGTCCGCGCATTTTGCTGCATCAGCAGTTTGTGAGCGCATGTTGCAGCGCGCAATAACGCCAGCGCACGCCATGCGCAAGCCGTTGCTTTCAGCGCGCGAGCAGACGTGCCAGCGTTCTTGAGGGCGCGAGGCGTTGCGACTTGTCCTCACGTGCGCGATGGCGCTTTCGATCGGCGGGCAGGCGTTGCAGCTGCCGTCTGTGTCGGGAGGCCGCGAGGCCGCGGAACAGCGGTTTACGCTTTTGTGCAACGCGTTCCGGTTGGACCCCAAGGTGGCCACCCACTTGGTGTCAGTCGCGGGCCTCGAGAGCATGGATGATTTCACACACTTCTTCACGTCGGAGCAGGAAGTCGAAACCAAGGTAATCGAAAAGATCGAGGGCCTTTCTTTCCAAGGGATTCAAGCGTCGCGGCTGCGCCAGGCCTGGACCGCGGCGAGGCAGGCCGAAACGATCTCCGACACGCGGAAGAAGCGCGGCGTCGAGGATGATGACCTCGATGCGCTCCTGCCCAACAGTGACCTGAAAGACATCCGCGCCAAGTTTTACGCGAGGTATCGCCTGGGGTTCGGGGTCAAGACTGAGCCGTGCGATCACTTTGTGAGCAGAATCTCAAAGGAGCTGTCGCGGCGTTTGCTGCAGGCACGCGTTGGCGTTGTGCGCGCTGCGCGCGTCTCCGCGCGGTCGTTCGCGCGCGCGTCCGCAGGTGCATACGGTTTTCCGCGTGAAGACGTTGACGCATCAGCTGACCATGACGAGGAAGCGGCAGCGCATTGCGGAGGGGCTAGTCCTCGTCACAGGGGAGCAAGCGAACGAATTCGACACGGAACCGCGCAGAGACGTGGCAACGTATGTCAATTTGCTTCACACACTGATGCTGGCGCACGCGCGTGCAGGCGCAACAGCGCGCTGTGCATCGCGACGCTGGCGTTTCCAGCGCGCGCGGCGCGTGCAGGCGTCGTCCAGTTGGATCCGCAGCCAGCGGAACCAGAGGCAATGGATCGCGACAGCACGGATTACGTCGAGGCGCGAACGCGGTGCATCGCGCGCGGCAACCGGCGGTCCGTCGCGCGTCAGGTGCCGCTGGATGTCGTGCTTGCCTACCACAGGAGGCTCGCACAGTGTGCCACCATCCTTCCCCCGAGTCAGGCCCTCCAGTGGCTGCAACAGCGGGATGGGGAGGAGCGACAGCAGTGGGTTGACAGGCGCGCCGCGATCCGCGAGCTGCGAGGGGCTAGTGTCGCGAACGTTCCACCGGCGTGCAGGCATCGCCGCACGTCCATGTCGCTGGGAAAGATCATCAAGGATGTCTTCGAAAGGAGGGAGCACATGTGGGAGATCCCCGCACGCGGCATCGCACCAGCCCCCGACGCGCGGCCTGCCGCGGACTTCGCGCGCGGAGCCCCGCGGGGCGCCCCGCCGCCACCTGCGGCGCAGCAGGGAGGCGCGGGTGCGGGGCGCGGGCAGCGCAACCCCAAGGGCGCGCAGAAGGGATCGAGCACCGGTTTGGCGACCCACCTCAAGAACGGAAAGGAGCTGTGCAAGAATTTCAATCGGGGGTCGTGCCCGGAGCCCTGCCCGAAGAATCTGGAGCACGCTTGCTCCATGATCGTGAGCAAGAGCGGCCGCGTCTGCGGCATGAGGAATCACTGCGCCGCCGTGTGCCGCAAGGCGCCGACCCCGGAGCAGGGCGCGTTGTCGCAGTATTGAAGGGGCCCCGCCAGGGCGGAGGACAGCGCCGAGGCAGGGGGGCACGTTGCCTGTCCAGCGGAGCACGGCTTCTTTGCGCCAGCGCAGGCGGGCGCACCCAGCGCCCAGCCAGGTTTCCGCGCGCAGCAAGCGCGCGTACTCGGCCAGGCGCAATCAGCGCAGTCATCGGGCGAGCAGGAGTCCGATGTGTCGGCACCGCAGGCGCGAGCGCATCAGCGCGGGGCGCCGAGCGACGGCGCGTCTTCGTTTGCGCAGGCGCCGCGGGTATCGAGGCACTTCCCCGTGATGTGGTCGCAGCGCCAATTGCGGCAGTGCGTCGTCAGCATGTTCCCCAGGGAATGGCTGAGCAGTTTTGTTTTTCCGTCATTGGAAGATCTAGTCAATCAGTCGCCGTTCGTGGATTTCGCAAAGTGGCTAGACGAGCGCAGCGTCGCTGGGCCAGTTGGCAGCACGGCAGGCCAGGGCACGTCTGCCATGCTGGAAGCCGCGGCGGGGCGACAGGCCGGGGCGCTCTCGGCCAAGCACGCGTTGCCGCCTCTCCTGGGCCACAGCCGGGATGAGGAAGAGCATTTCCGCGCCGCGGTTGATTTCGCGAAGCGGGGGAAGTTACCGTTCGATGAGGACGTTGCTGCTCCGCATGACTTGAAATTTGCGGCGGAGTCCACCGCCGCAGAGCTGCGCGACTTGAAGGAGTTTCGGTTGCGCAGCATGCACGCGCTGCAAGAGCTTAGTCGCCGGTGCAAGCCCCTCACGGCGGAGCTCTTGAAGTGGCAGAGTCCGACTGTGCGCGCCGTGGCGGGGCATATTCACGCCGGACTCATTGCCGTGCTGGTGGTGCTCGCGCGGTGGCCAGACAAAAAGCTGGCGTTGCGCTTTGTCACCGGCTTTGGCATCACTGGCGTAATGGAGAATACGGGTGCTTTTGAACCATCCGAGTATGAAGCTCCCATGCCCGTGCACTCGCTGCTTGGAGAGTCCAAAGTCTTGCTGGCGGAACTGGATCGCCAGCGCGCGAGTGAGGAGGGCCAATTTCTCTGGGATAGCTGCGAGGAAGAGTGCAAGAAAGGCTGGGCGGCACCGCTGCGAAGCAAGTCGGACATTGATGCGGAGTTCGGCGCGGGGCAGTGCCGATTCCTGCGTTTTGCCATAGTCAGCCTTCTGGAAAAAGGAGGAGAATCGACGACGGGCGTCGGGGTAGGCAGAACGAAGCGACGGCATTTTGTGAGCGGCAAAGAATGTGTACGCCATTCCAGCCTGTCATCGATGCGAGGGTGGTCCGGCAAGCGTGTGCGGACGCTGGTGCCGACGTGGCCCGCGAGAGGCTCGTGTCGGGGAGCGAAGATTTGCCGTCGGCCTATCGCTCAGTCCCAGTGCACCCAGATCACTTGCGCTTGAACGTCGTGGCGGTCCGCGATCCTGTCACGGGAGAATGGAGGTTCCAGGTGGCGTGGGCGTTGCTTTTCGGTTTCTCCGCGTCAGTCATGCAGTTCGCGCGATGGGAGGATTCCTGCAGGCAGTGCAGCGCCGCGTGTTGTCGCTTTTGCTTGCCATGTATGTGGACGACGCGAATATTACTGATTTTGAATCAGCTGGGGCGCTGGTCAGGAGGCCGCACAGTGCCTTTGCGCGGAGTTGGGCACGCCTGTGGCTCCCTCGAAGACGAGGAGGATGAGCCCGTCCGGCGATTTTCTGGGCGTCGTGCACACCTTCGGCCCTTCGCTGGACTCGAATGTCATATCTTTCAGGGCGCGCGACGCTCTCGTCGAAAAGGCGAAGACGTTCATTGCGGCGAGGCGCAGCGAGGGCAGGCTCACGCCCGGAGACGCCAGCAAGTTGAGAGGCCTCCTCAACTTCATCGCCAGAGCGGCGTGGCACGGCGTGGGCAAAGCAGGCATGGGGGCTCTGAGGCAACGGCAGTGCACAGATCAGCCGCCTTGGACCCTGGGCAACTGCCTGGTGCGCGCCCTCGATTTCTTTTATATAATTCTGCAAGACATGCCGAGCCGCGTGGCCGAGATCGCGCCGAGAAGCGAGCCTTTGATTCATTGCTTCTGACGCGCGCGCTGACAATGACGCGTGGCCGACAGGGGGGTACGTGTTGTTAGATTGCGCCGACGGCTATCGGCAAGCTGGCTTCTGCGTTTTTGACGGGGCTCTGCTGGGCATGTGGGGCTACTGTGAGGAGCGCTTGAGGCAGGGCGGCCAGCCCATCGCGCTGTGTGAGGGCGCGATGCCGCCCATCCTCTACCAGCGCCACGCTAAGCGGCTGGCAAACCGCCGCGTGCTGTATTTCATAGACAATACCAGCTCTCTGCATTCGTACGTCAAGGGCTGCGCGGTGCCGGCCGCGCTGGAACGGTCGATTGCTTTCACTAATTTCTTGGCGAGCCGCCGTTCGATCACCACGTGGTGGGAATTCACGCCTTCGGGGACCAATTGGTCGGACGGGATTTCGAGGCAGCTAGGAAGTGACGCGTTTGTGAGGCGACATCGTTTTCCAGCAAAGCGAATCGGCGTGGACAGTCGTATTTGGACGGGCAGCTTGGAGAGCGCATGGCGCTTCGCCCGCGGGTAGCCCCCACGTGTGGCTGCGACGCGCCGTATACATTGTGTTGCTCGGTAAGTGAACAGCGTTGGGTGAGCGAGCGGGGCGTGGGGGTGAGCAGCGTTGGGGGGATCGGCCAGAGGGATGCATCGCCCCTCGGTCGGTCGGCCTCCCGTCAAGGGGATGCATCCCTCCTTGGGGGAGAGCGGCTCCAGCCGCCCCAATGTTGTTCCCTATGGAAACCCGCTCTCTCTCACCTTAAACCTTACGTTCACTCCCACCAGCAAAAAAAAAACAATGCTTTTGGTCCCTCGGACCTAGTCTAGTAGCTAAGGTGGGCGCGTAGATTATGGGTGCACTTTTAGGTCCCGGTCAGGCATGGTGTTTCGCGAGTTCGACGCTGATTCACCCAACCTTTGGAAACGCCGCCCGCGCATGCAGCTCGTGGCCAGGCGAAGAGAGTGGGGGGGCGCCCCCCCCCTCGCTGCCCCGCCAAGGGGGCTGCGAGGAAGTGGGGGCGACGGGCCGCCGGGTGGCCGCGCTCACCTTTCGATTTGATTTTTCCCCACCCTCTGCCGCCCTTGGTTTTGCATTCATGCAAGCTGGGGGGCCAAGAGGTACGCCGAGTCGACGAAGCCTCGAGCGCGACACTTCGCGCATGAGGGATGCATCTCCCCTCCGTGGTTGGTCGCGCATAAGGGAGGCATTTCCCCTCTGTTACAAGGGGGGGGATCGGCCAGAGGGATGCATCGCCCCTCGGTCGGTCGGCCTCCCGTCAAGGGGATGCATCCCTCCTTGGGGGAGAGCGGCTCCAGCCGCCCCAATGTTGTTCCCTATGGACACCCGCTCTCTCTCACCTTAAACCTTACGTTCACTCCAACCAGCAAAAAAAACAATGCTTTTGGTCCCTCGGACCCAGTCTAGTAGCTAAGGTGGGCGCGCAACTTTATGTTCGGTTGCCGTGCCTCACGCGTCGCCGTGCATCATTGCGTTGCTTTGCGTTGTTGCGCGTTGCGGCGAGTGGTTTTTACATGCTGCGATTTGTTTTACTGCCCACTGCCGCGCAGCGCACTTGGCGCGCGTTGCGGCGCGTAGTTTCTCGTGCGCTGCGTCGTGCTGGGTTGCCTTGCGTTGCTAGGTTCGCAGTGCTCCTCCGAAAAACATGGGCCAGCTCTCTGCTTCGCTCGTGTTGCGCGTCGCGCGGGGCTCGAATCCCCCGCTGGGGGTGGCTTCCGCGGGGGCGGGGTACCCGCTCGCAGGCCACAATTGTTTCGGTGCCGTCCTGTACCCGGCGCGGCGGCCCGCGGGTCGCGTTCGCCCGCGACGCGGCCTCTCCGGCGCGTTCCTGCCCAGATCACCATGGCCGACTTCGTGCTTGCAGACGTCACGGCGACCCGACGACGCGCGTCGCGGCGCTGGGCCAGCGCGCGCCGGCGCGCCCGGGGGCCGAAGGATTCCGCCCTGGACGGCATCATTGCTGGCTTCCCCGCCGCTTACGCGGAAAATGTGGGGAAGACGGGCGACGCGATGTTACTCTCTGTCGAAGCGCTTCTGGTTCGGCCCCGCCCCGGCTCGCGCCGTCGGCCGAGGTATAGAGCGCGGGGCAGCGCATCTCGCCTCCGACGTCGCCGCGGGGCGCCCGGTCGGCCGCTGTTGCTCGGGCGACGCAGGTGCTTCTCGGTGTTCATGAGCATGCAGTGTTCTTCTATATTTCCCCGATGCACAGTGCCGCAGTCGGGCGAAGAGCTATCGCCGCGGGCGGCCGGGCACCAATGTGCCTCCACCTCTGCATCCTGCCGCTGATCACGTGCCCTGGGTTTTGGATCAGCGACGTCGCTGGCCCGTGCTCGATGGTGTCTGTGCCGCCCGTAAGCGTGTTATTGGAACACGGCCTGGCCCGTCGATGGACTTGCCGCGCGCGGCGAAGCGGCGTCGCCGTGGAAGAAGCATCGATTGCCTCCGCAGTATTCAAGTTTCGACGAGGCGAACCCGTTACCGAGCGATTGCCCTGTTCCCGACCATGGGCCAGGAGGCATGGACTCCGCGGAGGACCCAGCGTCGTACGACGACGCCCCGACCCCTGGGGCCCCGATCTTGGGGAGCGATGAGCCCGCCGACGAGAGCCCGCCCCGTTAGGCCACGCCCGGCCGAGTTGTCTGCGATTCACCGGCCAGCGCCGGCACCGCGCAGAATTCGCGGAGCTCGCTGAGCGTTCGGGCAATGGCAGCGCCGCGCTGCGACGTCGCGCCACCTTCATGTTCCCGCGATCTGTCTGCGAGTGTCCTGCGCGACTTGTATGCGCTGCGCGGCGACGAGCTGGCAATCGCGAGTTGAAGACGCTGCTTTCGAGTGGCGTTCGTGCTCGGGAAGGCAGCGTTGCTGCGATTGGCGAGGGCTCGCTGCGAGCTGCGCGCGCGCGATCGCCTGCGGGTCGCGGGGTCGCGGTCGTTCGTATTTGCTAGGGCGGGAGCCTGGCCCCAGGGCGCCTCGGCCCAATCGAGATCGCGTCGGAAGAAAAGGCGAATGCCAACAGCAGTTCCTGCCGATGCTGAAAAACATCAATGTCCGCGTCGCCGCGGTCGCCGTCGACCTCGCGCGCTCGCGCTGCTGTCAGCGCTTCCAGCTGGCACTTCCTGCGTTCCTGGTTGCGCGCAACGGGCCGCAGTGCTCCTCAAAGACGAGGTCCTCGACCATGATCGCGACGGCCTCTGGCGACGATGCCGCCGCGCCGGCGGCCGCCGCCGTGGCCGCGCAGGCAGCGCCGCGCGCGAAGGAAGTGGCGCCTGCGCCGACGATGAACGTCACTGGTCATACTTCGTTGCAGACCTGCGCGATGGCGTCGAGGGGCCCCGTGTCCGTTGCCTTCGTCGCAGCGATGCCGTCCTGTGCCTCGGATGACTTCGGGGGCGACATATAGTCGGCGACGGCGAGCCCTGCGGTCGTTACCCGGCCGCCGCGAGATTCGTCTTCACCTGCGCGAGCACAACGCTCAGCCAGTGCGCTGCATGAGCGACCGCAGTTGGCGCAGCTGCAGCTGCAGTTGCAGCCGCGTCGGCTGCAGCATCATCAGTTCAATTGGAGGTTGAAGCAGAAGCGCAAGGGTGTCAGCAGGAGCACCCACAGCAGGTAGTTGCACTAACGTCCAGGTTGGCAATGGCGACGGCGCCGGCAGCGCGAACGTCTGCATGGGGAGGGGGCGGGGGGGGGGGCTGCAGCCGAGCAGGAAAAACGTGTTCCACCGCTACCCTGCTGACCAGGCCTCGCTGCGCCACGGGGCGCGAGGGCGAGGGCGATGCGCGCGTATGTTCCATGGTTGGTTTCCTCCATTGCCGCAGTCCGATGCTAGCGCGCCTTCTCACGTGGTTCCAACAGGGACCCCAGGGAAAGGACCTTTTGAGACCGGCGATGCCGATTTCTCACGTCTGCTCGGCTTCACTCACAGGGTCGCCGCATGACGCTGTCACTCGCACTTCTCGAAGTCAGTATGAGAAGCAACGCCGCGGTCTCAGCAGTCCCTTTCATTGGCGTCCCTGTAGGAAACGCATCGTCCTCCTGGTCTCACATCGCTGCGCGCTGCGTCGAGCGCTGCATTATGCGCGGCTGCTCGCAAACGCGCGAAGTGGCGACCGTGCGCGCGCGGTGCCAAGCAGCGAAATTTCACGCGTGATCCGTGGATGTTGGATTTGTCGTCTGGTTTTGGCGCGTGGGCCCAGAACATAGCAGTGTTCTCTGTGGATCCCAATCTAGCACGTGCTATGGGGCCCATTGCGCGCGGCGCAGTCTGGGCGCATCGCGACGCATCCTGGACAGGGGCACGCCGCCCAGGACGCAGCGCCCAGTGTCGAGCTTGTACCCCGTGGTCTGCATCGATGGGGAAGCGAATCTTCTCCGCTCGCCGAGGCGGTGCATTGCTGCCGAGGCGCATGCAACTCCAGCATAGAGTGCAGTGCGACAGCGCAACCTGCCTTTTTTTTCTGGGCCGCGCTCTTAGTAAATCTCTTGAGGCGCAGGGCGAAGTGCATTGACGGTGGCTCAGGGAAACCAGGATTCCGCTCCCAGTCGATTCCCGCCCCCTCGAGCTCGCCCACCCGCAAGAAGCGCGCAGACATACGCAGGCGCGCGCGCGTTGGACGCACGCAGCAACATGTGGGACAAGTGCCTGATGCGACGCGAAAGCGTTTGACTAGCGAGGCAGGGCGGCCGCTGGTATTTAGGCGAAGCTCAACGATTACGCCTCGGGTCCGACTCCGACTGGGCGAAGCGTCCTGCGCACGCAGAAATTCGCACACGCCAACAGCCCGCGCGGCCCGGGGCGGAATTGCGGCAGGTTCTTTTGCCTTTAGGCCTGCGCTCTCCGGGGGGGGGGCTGCAGCCATGGCTCTCTGCGCGTTGTGTGCCGTCGCTGCGCTCGTGCAGCTCCATGGCGCCGCCGCTGCGGCTGCCGAGCAGGGCGTGGGCGGTCGCCCCGCGACGGCGCTCGCGGGCTGCCCCGAAGCGGATTGCGCGAGCGCCCGAACTGGCCTGGCCGAGGCCGTGCGCGTGCAATATGATTTCGCCGCGCGGGTCAGACCAACGCGACCGCGTTGCCGCGCGCGCGCGGGCTTCGCTTGCGTGGCAGGATACGAGCGGCAGCGGGCCAGACGTCCGCGCCTTCCAAGGAGCGCAGGGCACGCCCAGATTTGCTTTTCGCCCCGCGCTTCGCGTCGTTAGCCAGCGCGAGATGGCGGCTCTACGAGCAGCCGCTCGGCGCCGCGATTTGCGGCGCCTCGCCCAGCCCAGGGGGTCGGCGCCCTGGGGCGCGGCGTGTTGCGCGGGGGGGGGGGGCTTTGCAGACGCGCAAAGCTTCCGCGGTCGACTTGCCCATCTCGTCGGCGAGGCTGAAGCCGACGCAGACATGGCGTCCAAGTTTGCGCGCGCGGCGAACCAGATTCTCGGCGCTTCGCAAGAGGAGCGGCCGCGCACTCAGCGTCGCAGACGCGGCGCGCCGCCGCGACGGCACTGCAATGCGCGCGGGGGTTGGCGGCATGCAAATCGCGGGCACCTCTCCGAAGTTCTTCGGCAGTCCGAGCGCGCCAGCCCAAGCCGGCGCGCCTCCGCGCAGGGGCGCGCGCGCGCTGCGTGCGGCTCCCTCGCGCGGGCCGCGCCGCGGTCGACGCGCGCGCCGCCATCTCGTGCGCGCGTCGGCTCGAGGGCTGCGACGCGCGAGCGCTGCGGCGTTCGCGTCGGCGCGAAGCGGGCAAGACGTGTCCGACATCGAGGCGGAGACCGTTCGCCTGGACGCTCTCAGAAAGGAAATATCAGAGCTCGCGCCGCGTCTAGGGGCGGGGGGGAGGAAGGCGCGCGACGCGCTGGTTCGGTTATTCCATGAAGTTTCCGAGCCAAGCGCCAAGCCCATGATGAAAGCCATGGGCGTGTTAGCGTCGGCGTCGCGGTTGATGAAATCCCCGGCGAGCGATGTGGAGCTCCAGCGCCTGGCTGGCTCCATCATACCTCACTTGACGGGGATGCCTGTCTCTTCTGAAATATCGGACGATACCTCGGGGTCGCGCGGACAGGTCAACATCGTCGTCCCTCGCGCGTCTCGCGTATCCGGTCCCGACAGGGCACTGCTCGCGCCATCGGCGCGCTCTGGCAACGCGCGGGCGCGCGCGCTGCCGTAGCCCGCGGAAGCTTTCATTCTTCCAGCCAGCGCTGGGCTCCGGCCCGCGCGTGAGTTCGCTCGGCGCAAGAGAGGCGGCAGGGCTCAGCTGCGAGACGACGGAACGCTCGCTGCGCCGTTCGTGGCGCGGGCGGCCCCGCGGGCACGCACGCGCGCCCAGGCGTTCCGCTCCACCTGGGCCCGCGCCTCGCGAGCGCTCAGTATTAGCCAGACAACCATCTGTATAACTCTTAGCCCCCGCGAGCCTCCACTGTGGGGTCCAGAATCGGTCGGGCGACGCGTCCTCCAGTTGCCGCTCGCATCCTTTGCCTTTCCCCATCATGCCTTGCAGCCGCGTCCTATGTCCCCATCCCAGCCCCGCAGAAAACGCGTGAAAGACATTGTCTGCGATTGGAGATCTATTCGTGTTGATCTTCGTCCTGACTGTCTCGATGGATGCCACCATCATGCCAGATCCTTTCTCTTCTCTCATCTTGCCCATGATTTTTTCCATGATTCTCTAAACTGTGCCATCCAACTCGGTCGATCCCGCCCTGTGGGGTCCACTCTCTCCTGGTTGGGGGACATGAATGCTGATCAAGGCAACGGAGATCAAAAATTTCGGTCGTTCTGCGAAGCCTGTTCCCTCCTCGACCTCCATTGGTGCCCTCTCAGGTTCCAGGAGACTTCCATGCAATTCACTAGGAAGCCCGATGGTGAGCAGGCGCTCTCTCAAGCCAACAGCACGATCGATCACATTGCTCTCGCCAGGGGTGATCTATCTTTTGACTGCTTCGCCTGCTGGGCGGGCGTCCCTGGGGACCATGCCCTCATTGGATGTGATGTCCTGGCCTTCCCTCAGCGGGCTCGTAAGAGAAGACCGCTCCTTTGGACTCCTACAAACATTTTGGAGGTCAGGAAGATCGCCCAGGCCCTGTTTCCCGAATCAGCGGAACTTACTCGTCTAAATGACGAAGAACAGCCTGATTCATGTGCGGTAAGGTATCACGATCCAAGGGACCTCACCCTCTCCTTCGATTTCTGGGAAAACATGTTGGGGCAGGTTTATGAAGCGACTCAGGCCCTCCCGAGGAGTTTTAGGAGATTTGCCGAAGAGCCATTTTGGGTCAAGAGTCTCAGGACACGGTTCAACTCCGAACTTAACGAAGCCTCGAGGGTCGCCTTGGGTCAGCTCCTCTTGAAAGCGCTCAAGATAACGAAACTTCAACGTGAATTGGCTCAGGTTGCGCTCAACGCCTCTCAAGGAAAACGAGTCTGGGCCTCACGCAAGTCTCTCCTACCCATTTTGGGTTTCTGTGTAGATCAAGTCAAGATTTTTGAAGTGGACCGCTGTACCACACTGGTTGCTGAAGAATACAGAGAGAGGTGGGGACTCTCAGAATCGGAGCGCCAGGAGGACATCGCCTGGCTCAGATCTTTGGGTTTTTTCAATTTCTACGACGACCCCATCATCCCTTCCTTGCTAGAGGACGCGCTGGACGACATCAAGGCCCCCCGAAAGATCGACACAGAGTTTGCCTGCACGGCTGCTATAAAAGTTTCGGGCTGGTCCCAAAGGCTCACGGGGTGTATACAAGCCTGCTTAGGCAACCCTGAATTCTGGAAAGACGTCACATTCGGGGGCCACCTGGGTAACAAGATCAAGGGTTTTGGAACCCCTTCTCAAACTAGAGTTGTTATTCCTCAGCCTGCTATTGCCAAGGTTGGGCACGCATATGTGGCGAGGGCCATTTTGCCAGTTCTGGATTCATACACTGACTCCAAAGGTCTCAAGGGCTTGATTTTTGGGCTAAGCAAAGGTGGACAATTACAAGAACTTCACACGAGTGTCTACCACATTTTAGAATATGGCCGAGATCACTTTAACAAAGGAATGGTTGGGATTACTGATATCAAAGCTCACCACGACCAGATTCGTTATGGATTGGTTTTACGGAGTTTATTGGGACGGGGAGTCCCTCTTTTCTTAGCGGTGGGCTGCATCAGGTTGCACAGGAACCCTCGAGTTTCCATTTCACTTTTGGACTCAAACACTGGGATTATCCAAAGAGACCGTGGGTTGATGCAAGGAGCTGGGACAGCATGCATACTGGCGCGTGTTTCTGTTGAAGATTGCTTCGCCTCCACCCTGGAGAAAATTACCCACTCTTCTTTGGGAATCTCCATTCGCTGCGAGCAGTTGGGCTTTGACTTCAGGATTGCTCTTCTCAGCTGGTCAGACAATATCTTCGTGGTGGCTTCCTCGGAACAAGATCTTGCAACTCTGACTGCCCTGGTAGAGTCGGAGCTATGGAATGAACATCGGCTCAAACTCAAAGACGATCGGGAAATCCTTCCGGCCTACCCCTATTTCTTTCAAGGATACAAGTGGTCTGACCCCTTCGGGAAAACTTGGTCTGTAGTACCTGAGGCCAAGGTGCTGGGCCCTATTCTCTCCGCTACTGGCTCCTGCCACGAAGATGTCAAGCAGGGTATTTCACAGATCAACAAAGCCTTTTGGGCTAACAGTAGGTTCTTGATTAATGAGCACATTCCCATGTCTAAACGTCTCGCCAAACTTAACTGCATGGCGGGAGGGATTATACGATCTAGAGGTGCTGCCTGGGCCCCCTGTAAGACGACGGCGGATTTGATTACCAAGGCACAGAATCAATGTATCAGGATCATGTTGAAACTCAAAAGGCTCCCAGGGGAATCCCCCGAACAATTCAGTTTACGCAGAAATCGTAAAACCAAGGGGTTCAAAGAAGTCTCATGGGCTATTTTCCAATTGGATTCTGCTATTAGTTGGGTTTCACACATGCAAAGACATCCAGAAGATTTTTCGTCGAGGCTGTTTCAATATTGCAAGCATTGGGTCATTCAGAATCGCTCCTTTGATCACTCTGGTGGCAGCCGTACCCACTCCCGCTCGCATAGGGGGTACGTTTTCAGGTATGACAAGGATGCCTGGACCACCTTATTTTCTCCGCAGGGCTCTCGGGACAAAAAGTTTCGTTTGGGCCTCGCTAAAGAAATGCTCGATTGGGTTCGGCAACCGCTTCACCTTCGCCTTCAGTAGCCATCGGCTCTGTCTGGTGCAACCAGACACACTTTGCTATCGTACTGCGCCCAGTGGGGCTCTCCTTTACTTTCACCACGGACACCTGTTACTCTCAGGACCTGGATTGGACTGGGAATCAGATTCAGCCAACTATCCCCCTTTTCTTCGGCTTCGACCGCCACGCCTTAGATCGTTGGGCTCGGAATCGTCTGGTCAAGATGGAAACGAAGCCCATTCTTACCTCGAATGAGAAGAAAGTCAAGTTGCAGAAGAAACTCGAACAAAAGAAGGAGGATCAAGCAAGATCAGTCGAGTTCAAGAATCAGGGTCTCAAAGCCAAGGCATCCTCCAGTGCTGACCCTCGCGAAGCAAGGATTCTCCCCACTCCACCCCCAGCACCTGTGCACAGGGGAAATTCTGCCTCTCGGAGCCGTTCGCCGATTGCCAGGAAGATGCAGTACTCAATTGGGTTCAAGAAGCAACCGCAGGGCGGCGGGTCGGGGTCGAAGCCCGATTCGGATGATGCCCTACCAGATACGCAGGACTACCGTGGGGAAACACCTGTCAAACCGGTGGGCGGCACTACTTGGGAAGTACCGTCTTCGGAATCACCAGGCTCCAGGAGTTCCTCTTCTGGCTCTGAAGCGGAAGTCGACTCGCCTGACCGAAAGTCGCAGCCTGCCCCAAAGAGCTGGGAACAGGATAAGAAGCCCTGGATCAGCAAGTTAGGCCCTCCAGTGCTGAAGTCCCAGTTGGAGTACGATCATTCGGGATGCCTAATTTTCGCCCCAAAGGGCGGCACAGACCATACCAGCTCAAGGCGCTACATTATGGTTTTCGTCCCCCAGCTTACAGGCTTGAACACCTTCAAGGCAAAGGTTGGGGAGCACTTCCAAATTATCACAGTTCGTGAGCTCACACCTTTCATTATCGACAATCAAGGTCCACTGATTTCAGACAGTATCCCAGTTCTGGGAGAGCACGGCTATCTCACCACCAGGGACGTTACGAAGATTCTCTGGCACTTTGGGCTTAACACGTTTCGCTCCAAGGACATCCACTTGTTCAACGCGCGGTTTTATACCAAAGAAGCGTTCATTGGCCCTGAGGTCTGCCCTAAGAAGGAGAGGCTACACGACAAATCTCAGATCTTCGCTGGCAGCTGTATTGTGGCACTCCTCTACGTCAAGGACATGTATGAAGATGTTGGAGATCTTATAACGGTGGAGTCTGGCAATAACGGTGCCAACGTTAGGTGCCACTTGCTCTGCAAACCCCGTTTCCTGATGTGACTCGAGTCCTCAGCGCTCTTTTGGTTCAACTCTGGTTCAATCTGGGACTCCAGGACTTTCCTCTGAGGCATGAATTAAGTTCTGCTCTCCTCAATTTCCGTCAGGGCCAAAGTAGTGGAGTCTTTTCTTGCTTTGCCCACAGCCTCGATGGAAATTTCTCAACTTGGGATCGCTTTGCCCTTAGTTTGACTCGTCACTTTAGTTCAAAAGGTTTGGATGGGATTGTCTACGTCGTTACTTTGACAAGATTATGGCTTTCGTTCAATCTGGGAATGCTTGGAATTATGAGTGTCTCAGGGCATGAGGCCCACAGGTTACCTTGCAGGAGCTGGGACTGCATCTTATTCTTCTCAATTCAGTTGACGGGGTTAAGTGGGGTTGTTGCTCACCCTTTGTCAAAGTCCTCGATGTTTCAAGTTCTTTCTTGGGATAGTTTGGCGTTCAGTTTGCCTCTTCACTTCAGTGCAAATGGGTTCGGCCTGGGATTGTTAATCTCACCTTGCTGGCCAGGACGATGACTGCCGTCCGATCCCTGATAAAGTGCATCTCTTCTCTATCTCTCCATCTCTCGGGTCCTTGTCTTTCGGTTGGCCTGTTTGGCTTGGCTGCTTTCTGTAGTCATTTTGGTTCAATTAGCTTTGCACGTTCTGCCCCAACCTCTTCTCAAGTTTGCTGGGAACACACTCATGCTTGCACCTCAGAGGGTTGCCAGGCCATGGAATTCAAAGTCGCTCCAGTGCTGTATCTTCGAGGCATGGGCATCCGTCTGCCCACGTGCACTGGCAATCGAAAGTTCCGAGATCGTTCCTTTAAATTCAGGATCGTACCACCCGCGGAGATGTGTCACACTCCACATGTACGAGAAGGGACGCGAATTCGAGATACCTTTCAGGCAGCTATGGAATCTCTTTGAGGCGTTTTTCTCTAGTAAGGCTTGCAAAGACCTTATTGGGATTGTGGGAATTGCAGTACGCTCTATGTCTTTTGTACAGATCAAGACAATGTCATACAAGGGCGCCGTGTTCTACGACAACCGCTGGTCAGACCCTGGGAATTTCATTTACACCGTCTGGTGGAACATTTGGGGCCAAATGGCCAGGTATCTTCAAAGAAGACAACCTACCAGTGCTTCGTCCAAGCCCATGGAGGAGCTTCGAGCAGTTGCGGGTCGTGTCACCGATGTACAGAGGATGGTCCGAGAACGGTGGAACAGGGAACCCGACACTTCTCGGTGGTTAGAGCTCATCGGAGATTTGATGGAGTTAGGGTTGGGAGTGGGGTATGTTGAGCCAGACCGGTTCTGGAACATCATTCAGGAGATTTCTCCCATCATCTGCTCCATTCGGTCCATTTTGATGTTTGCTGATCAACATGGGTCTTTCGCCAGGACCGGGAAAGACCGGCGCCTTTTTCGCGGCCCATGTGCTCCCCACGCTCGGAAGTTTGCCGTGGCAATGTTCCATGGAATGCAAGTGCACAAATTCAATGTGAAGGAATCCTCAGAGGTATGGGTATCTTATCTGATTGCAGCCTCAGAGAACAGGCTCCAATACTAACGGAGCAGGGGTATTTGACACCCCACGGAATTTACATTTGGGTCTGTTTCGAGACCTTTGTGTTCTCTCTCTCTCTTTGTCTCACGCCTTCGGGATTGGCTGACACCAGGAGATGTCACTTGTGCGATTCTATCTGGGACCCGCCTGATCTATGCGATCTTAGGGACACCGTGGCTTCGCAACAATCCCGCCTCCCTCTGTCTGCCTCTGGTGGGCCCTTTCTCGTCCCTTGCCCCCTGTCGCCCCCCTGCAGTCTCGGGCTCAAGCTTTCGGTATGCTACCTCCCAAGGTGTCAGATCCTCACGTTATCTTTCAGGGGAAGCTTTGCAGGTCTAAACGCAAGATCTGCTTCCTGTCCATGCAAGACCTGGAAGCACTCTCTTACTGCTCTACGCTGCTATTCCAAAGGGCGGTCAAGTTGCCAGCTCGGTGCCTCATACCTTCGGACCTTGGTGGTCCACATCTCACGTATGACTGGTGCAAAATTCCGCTCTTCAAAGCTTGTCGGGACAGCGGCTTTAATAGACTGTATGTAAACGTTAGGGGACCCGACGAAAGGGCTCGGAGAGTCCCTTGGAAAGATCTGGCTGTTGGTCAGTAGCCGTTTCGCCTCAAACCCTGACGGAAGTCTTGTCCGAAACGGCTGGGAACATCCATACACAATTCAGGGGATGGTCAAACGCTGCCTTCCAGCCAAGCTGGCATCCAGGAAGCGCCTCAAGTGGATTCACGGCTCAGGTGGAATGTGGAACTACTGTGAAGAAGAAAAGGTCTACACCAAAGTCTGGTACACGGAGTACTATGATACGTGGTTCGACCCCGAATCTGGCTGGCCTTACCCAGTGATTTGGTACCTGTCTGAATACTGGTGGGACGGAGACTTCTTTGTGGAAAAGTGGCGCTGGAAGTATCCGTGAAGGCCTTTCCTGGGACTCCTACACTCTGAACCTCTTGGCATCTGCGGTGCATGGGCCTGCGGCTTTTGGAGGTATCTCAGTCCCCCTCATTCTCCCTTGCATGCTCTTCAACGTCGGTCGTTGGCAAAATACCAAACCATAAACATTTCCAGCCTTCTCGCGTGATACGTGCTTGAATTCAACTACCTCATATGCCTTGATTCACCTGGGGTGGGTTCTCACAGTTGGGGTCACTAGGCTTTACAGTTTTCTTTGTATGCCTCCATATCTTCTGGGTTATTGCGTGCTTGGGACATTCAGTTTAATGTCAGGATTTCTCTCACCACATTTATTCGAATGGGTTGCCACTTATGTATATTGGGCTTCAAGGGACTCAATGAAAGTTCTCTTCACTTCACTTCCTGATTTTCTCAAGTTAAGCAAGGTATTCGAGTTACTCAAGTTACTCGAGTTACTCAAGTCACGAAGATATTTGATCAATTTAGGCATAATCAATTACCTTGCTTTTCGTTTCCCATTGCTCCCACCTTTATTCAAAACGAGAGGGTTCTGGTGGTGGGTTTCATTCAGTATCATGGGTTCAATTTAAGATGGGTTTCAATCATTCACGATTTCTTTCAGTATCTTGGGTTCCAATCATGGTTTCTTTCAGTATTGGACAGACAGTTTGCATTCATGATCTCGTTCAGTATCATGGGTTTCAATCCTGGGTTGGGATTCATCTTTGTTCTGCCCCTTCCTCTCCCGCCTCTTCCCCGCTTCACTCTTTCTCTACCGTACGCATTTGGCGTATTGGTGGCTTCTCAGGTTTGTGTTTTGGGAGAACCGACCTTTCAAGGCGCGTCATCATCATCATCATCATCATCCCAGCCCCGCTTGGCTCAAGTCTTTGGCTCAAGCGGGCGCTCAAGCGGGCGCTCAAGCGGGCGCTCAAGCGGGCGCTCTTGGGGGGGGGGCGCGGCAGCCATCGCTGCCTTCTCCGTCTTCTTCCTGTTCAGCGAGATCGCCTGGCTTTGGGTTCAATCAGTGGGATCTATCAGTGGGATATCACCTCTATCGGTGGGATATCGACTCAATTTGGCGAATTCGTGAATCTTACTGGGTTTTGTCAATTCGGCGTTTCATTTCCATCTCAAATTTTGGGTAGCTGGCTCGTGCTTAACACTTTTGGCCATGCCGACATTGCAGATTGGAGAAACCATGCAAAAGCTCTTATCGTTGGATATCGATAAGCAGAAAAGACTGAGAGACGAAGCTCGGACGGTAGACGAAGACAAAGAAAATCAGCAAGAAGCCTCGAAAGCTATGAGAACCTTGGCGGCCAAGGGATCTGCTAAGGGTACGGGCTTGGGAGAAAATGGTTCGATTCCATCTGGGGCTGCCTCGACCGCCACCGGTGCCGACGGGTTTTTGGCGCAACTCGAGTCTCTCCTAGATAAAAAGATCGCTCCTATCAAGGACCGTATTGATTCGTTACAACTTGATGTATTGGGAACTCAAAAGGCGATGGCTCAGGAATTCTCAGTGGCCGTCACTTTGATCAATGACCATGAAGTAAAGCTTGCCAACCTTGAGGCAGGTGAAACCGAGGTGCAGAAAGCCTTCAACGAAAGGATTCTTGCTGTTGAACTGGAGCAGAAGTCCCTGCGCGCGGAAATGGCAGCCAAACAGTTAGAAAGTCAGTCAAGCCAGGGTCCGTCTAGGAAAAAGAGTCCGCCGTGGGCCAGCACCCCAAGAGCAGATAGAGACATCTTCATTCTCACCAACCTGGGCTGGAATCTCAAGAAGCAGGAGGCTCTGGAGAAGGCACGGGCGGTCCTTCGCCGAGCGGATGTTCCCCAGCCCACGCATATTGTTGCACCATTTGGGTATGGGAGTTGTGTTGAGATCAAGTGGAGTTCGATTGCGGTGGGACTTCAAGCGGCAGCTACGATCCGTGATCTCAAGATCCCTGGGCACTTGGAACATATGATCTGGTGTGGCCAGATTAGTACGAAGGAGGAGCGTGGCCCAGCAAAATTGTTCAAGACCGTTTCAGAAGCACTGGAAAGGGCAATGGGAGATCGCACGGACAGTTACGTGGTTTGTTCTCGGACTCGAAAATTTTTCGTCTTGGACCGTCAGATAGGTGCTATCAAAGATGGGGAATTCCAGTGGCACGAGTCTCTCAAGGAGATCCCCGACGAAGCGCTCCGCAAGACGCTCAAAGACACAATCGACGAGGCACTATCTCTCTGAGATGCTCACGTGAGGGGTCTCGTATGTGCACTCAATGTGCAGGGTAAATGGGCCGACGAGACTCAAATGCAAGCCAACCTAGATTTGCTCGAGCTGAAGTGCTGGGGCTTATTTTGTATCTTAGAGGCGGATTTTAAGGGCTGTCTTCAAAACGATGGGCTACTACGCCCTGTTTTCAATGGCCACGCTTACTACCGCCATCACTCTGGCCCTGGGTGTAGGGCCATGGGCGTGCTTGTGCGCAAATCTCTGAGAAAACGTGTGAAAGACATTGTCTGCGATTGGAGATCTATCCGTGTTGATCTTCGTCCCGACTGTCTCGATGGATGCCACCATCATGCCAGATCCTTTCTCTTCTCTCCTCTTGCCCACGATTTTTTCCATGATTCTCTAAACTGTGCCATCCAACTCGGTCGATCCCGCCCCGTGGGGTCTACTCTTTCTTGGTTGGGGGACATGAATGCCGATCAAGGTAACGGAGATCCGAAATTCCGATCGTTCTGTGAAGCTTGTTCATGCCTCGATCTCCGTTGGTGCCCTCTTAGGTTCCAAGAGACCTCCATGCAATTCACTAGGAAGCCAGATGGTGAGCAGGCGCTCTCTCAAGCCAACAGCACGATCGATCACATAGCTCTCGCCAGGAGTGATCTCACTTTTGATTGTTTCGCCCGCTGGGCGGGCGTCCCAGGGGACCATGCCCTAGTTGGCTGTGATGTGCTGGCCTTTCACCAGCAGGTGCGTAAGAGAAGACCTCTCTTGTGGACTCCTACAAACATTTTGGAGGTTAGGAAGATCGCCCAGGGTCTGTTTCCCGAATCAGCGGAACTTATTCGTCTAAATGATGAAGAACAGCCTGATTCATGTGCGGTCAGGTATCATGACCCAAGGGACCTCACCCTCTCCTTTGATTTCTGGGAAAACATGTTGGGCCAGGTTTATGAAGCGACTCAGGCTCTCCCAAGGAGTTTTAGGAGATTTGCCGAAGAGCCATTTTGGGTCAAGAGTCTCAGGACACGGTTCAACTCCGAACTTAATGAAGCCACGAGGGTCTCCTTGGGTCAGCTCTTCTTGAAAACTCTCAAGATAACTAAACTTCAACGCGATTTGGCTCAGGTTGCGCTCAACGCCTCTCAAGGAAAACGGGTCTGGGCCTCCCGCAAGACCCTCCTACCTATATTGGGTTTCTGTGTAGATCAAGTCAAGATTTTTGAAGTGGACCGCTGTATCACACTGGTGGCTGAAGAATACAGCAAGAGGTGGGGACTCTCAGAATCGGAGCGGCAAGAGGACATCGCCTGGCTTCGCTCTTTGGGTTTCTTCAACTTCTACAACGACTCCATCATTCCTTCCCTGCTGGAAGACGCGCTGGACAACATCAAGGCACCCCGTAAGATCGACACAGAGTTCGCCTGTACGGCGGTAGTAAAAGCATCGGGATGGTCCCAAAGGCTCGCGGGGTGTATACAGGCCTGCTTAGGCGATCCCGAATTTTGGAACGATGTCACATTCGGGGGCCACTTGGGTAACAAGATCAAGGGTTTTGGAACCCCTTCTCAAACCAGAGTTGTCATTCCTCAGCCAGCAATTGCCAAGATTGGGCACGCATATGTGGCAAGGGCCATTCTGCCAGTTTTGGATTCATACACTGATTCTAATGGTCTCAAAGGTCTTATTTTTGGGCTCAGCAAAGGTGGACAATTACAGGAACTTCATACCAGTGTCTATCACATTTTAGAATACGGCCGAGATCATTTTAACAAAGGAATGGTTGGGATTACCGACATCAAAGCTCACCACGATCAGATTCGTTATGGATTAGTCCTACGGAGTCTACTGGGACGGGGAGTCCCTCTTTTCTTAGCAGTGGGCTGCATCAGGTTGCATAGGAACCCTCGAGTTTCCATCTCACTTTTGGACTCAAACACTGGGATTATCCAGAGAGACCGTGGGTTGATGCAAGGAGCTGGGACGGCATGCATACTGGCGCGCGTTTCAGTAGAAGATTGTTTCGCCTCCACTTTAGAGAAAATCACCCATTCTTCTTTGGGAATCTCTATCCGTTGCGAGCAGTTGGGCTTCGATTTCAGGATTGCTCTTCTCAGCTGGTCAGATAATATCTTCGTGTGGCGTCCTCGGAACAAGACCTTGCAACTCTGACCGCACTGGTAGAGTCGGAGCTCTGGAATGAACATCGGCTCAAACTCAAAGACGATCGGGAAATCCTTCCGGCCTACCCCTATTTCTTTCAAGGATACAATTGGTCCGATCCCTTTGGGAAAACTTGGTCTGTTGTACCGGAGGCTAAGGTGCTGGGTCCGATTCTCTCTGCCACTGGATCCTGTCACGAAGATGTCAAGCAGGGCATTTCACAGATCAACAAAGCCTTTTGGGCTAACAGTAGGTTCTTGATCAACGAGCAGATCCCCATGTCTAAACGTCTCTCAAAACTTAACTGTATGGCGGGGGGGATTATCCGCTCCAGAGGTGCTGCCTGGGTCCCGTGTAAGACGACGGCGGATTTGATTACCAAGGCTCAAAATCAATGCATCAGGATCATGTTGAAACTCAAAAGGCTCCCGGGGGAATCTCCCGAACAGTTTAGTTTACGCAGAAATCGCAAAACCAAGGGATACAAAGATGTTTCATGGGCTATATTCCATTTGGATTCAGCTATTAGTTGGGTTTCACACATGCAAAGACATCCAGAAGATTTTTCGTCGAGGCTGTTTCAATATTGCAAGCATTGGGTTATTCAGAATCGCTCCTTTGATAACTTTGGGGGCAGCCGTACCCACTCACGCTCGCGTAGGGGATATGTTTTCAGGTATGACAAGGATGCCTGGACCACCTTATTCTCTCCTCAGGGCTCCCGGGACAAAAAGTTTCGTTTGGGTCTTGCTCAAGAAATGCTTGATTGGGTTCGGCAACCGCTTCACCTTCGCCTTCAGTAGCCATTGGCTTTGTCTGGCGTGATCCAGACTCACTTTTGTTACCGTACTGCGCCCAGCGGGGCTACCTTTCTTTTCACCACGGACACTTGCTACTCTCAGGATCTGGATTTGGTTGGGGATCAGATTCAGCCGACAATTCCCCTTTTCTTTGGATTCGATCGCCACGCCTTAGATCGTTGGGCTCGGAAGCGCCTGGATAAGATGGAGCCAAAGCCCATGCTTACCACGAATGAGAAGAAAGTCAAGCTGCAGAAGAAGCTCGAGCAGAAAAAGGAGGACCAAGCAAGAACGGTCGAGATCAAGAATCAGGGCCTCAAGGCCGAAGCATCGTCAGGTGCTGACCCTCGCGAATCCAGGGTGCTCCCTACCCCGCCACCAGCACCTGTACACAGGGGAGACTCTTTGTCTCGGAGCCGATCACCGATTGCCAGGAAGATGCAGTTCTCAGGTGGGTTCAAGAAACAATTGCAGGGTGGTGAGTCGGGGTCCAAGCCAGAGCCAGACGAGGCCTTGCCAGAGACACAGGACTACCGAGAGGAAGCGCCTGTCAGACCCTCCCCACCGTCTTCGGGGGGCTCAGACTCCAGGAGCTCTACCTCTGGATCTGAAGCGGAGGTTGACTCGCCTGACCGGAGGTCGCAGCCTGCTCCCAAAAGCTGGGAACAGGACAAGAAGCCCTGGATCAGCAAGTTGGGACCACCAGTGCTGAAGTCTCAGTTGGAATACGACCACTCAGGCTGCCCAATTTTCGCTCCGAAGGGCGGCACAGACCACACGAGCTCAAGGCGTTACATTATGGTTTTCGTACCCCAGCTCACAGGTTTGAATACCTTCAAGGTCAAGGTCGGGGAACATTTCCAAATCATCACAGTTCGTGAGCTGACGCCTTTCATCATTGACAATCAAGGTCCCTTGGTTTCAGACAGTATTCCAGTCTTGGGAGAGCACGGATATCTCACTACCAGGGACGTCACGAAGATTCTTTGGCACTTTGGGCTCAACACATTTCGTTTCAAGGACATTCATTTGTTCAATGCGCGATTTTACACCAAAGAGGCCTTCATTGGCCCAGAGGTCTGCCCAAAGAAGGAGAGGCTCCATGACAAATCGCAGATCTTTGCTGGCAGCTGCATTGTGGCCCTCCTCTTAATTAAGGATATGTTTGAAGATGTGGGAGATCTTATCACGGTGGAGTCTGGGAGTAACGGAGCAAATGTAAGGTGCCATCTGCTTTGCAAACCTCGCTTCCTGATGTGATCGAAGCAGTTCCGAAGATACGGCTCAAGTGTTTCAGTCCTTTGGGCCCGCAGCTCATTTCTTGGTTCAATCTGGGAATAATCTGGGATTACTAGGGCTTTCATTGGGCCCCCAGGTCATTCCTCTGGGGCTGGGATTACTTCCTGTTCTCCTCAATTCGACTGTCAGGGCCAAAGTAGTGGGGTCGTTTCCTGCTCTTCGCCCACAGCCTCGACGTGACAAGTCTCAACTTGGGCTTTGCGCTTAGTTTGGTCCTTCACTTCAGTTCAAAATGGGCTTGGCTGGGATTGTTAATTTCATCACGTTAGCCAGGACGATGACTCTCGGTTCAATCTGGGAATTTCTGGGATTACAGGTGCTTCTTTTCATGGGGCCTTCAGGCCATTTCTCATGAGCTGGGATTGCATCAGGTTCTTCTCAATTTGGTTGTCGGGGCCAAGTAGTGGGGTTGATTCTCGCTCTTTGCCCACAGCCTCGAAGTGACAAGTTTCTACGTGGGGTCGCTTTGCGCTTAGTTTGCTCCTTCACCTCAGTACAAAAGGGTTTGGCCTGGGATTGTTAATCTCACTTCGTTGGCCAGGACGATGACTGCCGTCCGATCCCTGATAAAGTGTACCTCTCATCTCTGTCTCACCATCTAATGAATTCACATCTGTCGGTTGTCTTGGTGTCCTGGTGCTTTTCTGTAGTCATTTTGGTTCAATCCGCTTACCTCGTTCTGCTACAACCCCTTCTCAAGTTATCTGGGAACACACTCTCATGCTTGCCCCTCAGAGGGTCGTCAGGCCATGGAATTCAAAATCTCTCCAGTGTTGTGTCTTCGAGGCATGGGCATCCGCCTGCCCACGTGCACTGGCAATTGAAAGTTCCGAGATCGCTCTTGTAAATTCAGGTTCATGCAATCCACAGAAATGCGTCACACTCCACATGTATGAGAAGGGGCGTGAATTCGATATACCTCTCAGGCAGCTATGGAATCTCTTTGAGGAATTCTTCTCAAGTGAGGCATGCAAGAACCTTATTGGGATCGTGGGAATCGCAGTGCGCTCTATTTCTTTTGTACAGATCAAGACGATGTCATACAAAGGCGCAGTGTTCTACGACAATCGCTGGTCGGACCCTGGGAATTTCATTTACACAGTTTGGTGGAATATATGGGGTCAAATGGCCAGGTATCTTCAAAAACGACAGCCTACCAGGGCCTCGTCTAAATCCATGGAGGAGCTTCGCTCAATCGCTGGTCGTGTCACCGATGTACAGAGGATGGTCCGCGAGCGGTGGAATAGGGAACCCGACACTTCTCGATGGCTAGAGCTTATTGGAGATTTGATGGAGCTTGGGTTGAGAGCGGGGTATGTTGACCCAGATCGGTTCTGGAACGTAATTCAGGGGATCTCTCCCATCATCTGCTCCATTCGGTCAATTTTGACGTTTGTCGATCAACATGGGTCTTTTGCTAGGACTGGGAAAGACCGTCGCCTTTTTCGTGGCCCATGTGCGCCCTATACTCGGAAGTTTGCCGTGGCAATGTTTCACGGAATGCAAGTGCACAAATTTAATGTTACGGAATCTTCAGAGGTCTGGGTCTCTTACCTAATTGCGGCCTCAGAGAACAGGCTTCAATACTAGTGGAGCCGTGGCATTTTACGCCTCACGGAATTTGCATTTGGGTCTGTATCGAGACCCCATTGGGATCTCCTCTCCCTTCTTCTGCCTACCACCTAGTGGATTGGCTGACACCAGGAGATGTCACTTGTGCGATTCTATCTGGGACCCGCTCGATCCATTCGATCTTAGGGATACCGTGGCTTCGCAACAATCCTTCCCTCCTCTGGAAGCCTCTGAGTCCTTGGGCCTCGGCGTCTGTTTTCCTCCCTTGGGTTTGGGGGGATGGGCCCCTGCTTTCCCCATGACCCCTGTCGGCTCCTGCAGTCTCGGGCTCAAGCTTTCGGTATGCTACATCACACGGCTTCGGATCCTTACGTTATCTTTCAGGGGAAGCTTTGCAGGTCGAACCGCAAAGTCTGCTTCCTGTCTAAACGTGATCTTGAGGCACTTTCATACTGCTCCCCGCTACTATTCCGAAGGGTGGTCAAGTTGCCGGCTCGGTTTCTTATACCGTCGGGCCTTGGTGGTCCTCATTTCACATATGACTGGTGCAAAATCCCATACTTCAAAGCTAGCCGGGACAGCGGCTATCATGGTCTGTATGTCAACGTTCGGGGTCCCGATGAAAGGGTTCGTAGAGTTCCTTGGACAGAATTTGTTGCGGGTCAGTAGCCGTTTCGCCTCAAATCCTTACTGGAGCTCTTGTCTGAGACGGCTGGGAAACCTCCAACTCCAGGGGATGGCTAAACGCTGCCTTCCAGTCAAGCTTGCTGCCAAGAAGCGTCTCAAGTGGACACACGGCTCGGGCGGAATGTGGAACTACTGCGAAGTTGACGAGGTCTACACCAAAGTGTGGAATACGGAGTACTTTGACACGTGGATCGATCCCGATTCGGGCTGGCCTCACCCAGTTGTATGGTACTTGTCCGATTACTGGTGGGATGCAGATTTCTTCGTGGAAAAGTGGCGTTGGAGGTACGGCTGAAGAGCATTCCTAAGACTCCCTCAGACTGGAATCTTCTGGTGTCCGCGGTGCGTGGGCCTGCGGCTTTTGGAGGACTCTCAGTCTCTCTCAAGCTCTCTTGCATGTATGTCTACGATGGTGGTTTGCAAAATACAAAAGGTTATAAACATTTCCAGCCACCTTGTGTTCTCCATATTCGTTTGAATTCACCCATATTCCATATTCCTCGACATGCCTGGTGTGGGTTCTCACGGTTGGGATCTCATTTAGCTTTGACAGTTTATCTTGCGTGCCTCCGTATCTTCTGGGTTCATTGCGTGCTTGGGACATTCAGTTTATCATTCAGATTCTCTTTTAGTTATATATATATATATATATCAGCCTTGACCACTACTCATGTTCAATGGGTTTCATGGGACTTAATGGAAGTTTTCTTCACCTCTTACTTTAGACCTTGGGACCTTGTGCTTCCAAGGTTGGGCCCCAATTGTCACTCAAGATCTTGTTAGTCAAATTTGGGCACCTCTTTCATTATGTTTCTCGTCTTCATTCAACACAAGAGGGATCTAGTGGTGGGATTCATTTGGGATATTGGACAGTCTTTCATTCATGATTTCTTTTAGTATCATGGGTTTCAATCCTGGGTTGGGCTTTACCTTTTCTCCGCCTCTTTCCTCTCCTGCCTCTCTCCCCTTTTCTTTCTTTCTCTACCGTACGCACTTGGCGTATTGGTGGCTTCTCAGGTTTGTGTTTTGGGAGGACCGACCTTTCAAGGCGCTTCATCATCATCATCATCATCCCAGCCCCGCCGCGAGTGCGAAAAGCTTTCTGTTGCATTCTGCCGCAAGAGTGCCCGATGTTCCAGCGAGCCCCGCAGTCGAGGAGGGGGCGGTGCAACGTTTCGGGCCTGGGCCCGATGGAAGCGCGGCGCCGTCGCCAGCGCTGTCAATCTCGCGGTTCGTGCGCTGCGTTGTGAGACGTGAGTCCAAGCGCCGATGTCTATGCGGCTCTCCCTCCCTTCCACGTTGGCTCCTGACAGCGGGGGCGCGCAGGTCGAACCGGCGTGCTCGCCGCGCCCAGCGACGCCTGTCCAAATCGCGAGCGGCCGCCGCCGCCGCCTCCGCCAGCGGGCGCACGGGGGCGCGCTTCCGCGCCGATCGAACCGACCCAAGCACCTCCGCTCGCGCGCAAAGTGGCCGAGTCGACCTTGTCAGTGCGATGCGTTGTTTGCTTCCCTTCGCGTGCGCGGGCGTCGCCGCTGGGTTGCTCCTCGGCGGCGCGGGCAATCTGACCGCGGCGCAATTGTTCCCGCGGGGCCAGAGCCCAACGGACGAGGCAAGCGCGATTGAGGAAAGTTTCCGCATCGCGTACGGTCATTTCGAGAAAAGGCGAGGCCCGCGGCGCGAGTTGTCGGTGTCGCGGCAGTGGCTGGCGCAGCTTCGTCCGGAAGGTTTCGTCATGATCGGCGCGAGCGCGCTGGGCGGAGCTTGGCGGGGTCGTTCGGCATTGAGCGAGCACTGCTGGTGCCGAGAGTCATTGGCCCGCGCTTTATGACATGCGGACTGCGACCTTTGATCTCGCGCGCAAGTCTTTGCTGCGATGGCTGGTTTCCGCGATCGCTTCGCCCGCGCGTTCTTCGCATCAGGCGCGCAGCGGTCTTCTGCGTCAGCTGAAAGAAGGGGAGGCAATGTACCGAGCAGCCCACGCACTCGCGGCATACGCGGCGGGCCCTAGCAGGCCGCGAGCGCCAGCGCCGGCAGTCGCGACAGGGGGGCGCGCCCTCCGCGCGCAACGGGGTCTCGGCTATGACCGCGGCGCGGACCGGAAGGCCCCACTGCGACAAGGGCGTCGTCGGCAGCGCAGCCCAGCGCGCCAGTAGCTGTGCGAGCCCAGACTCAAGCGCGAGGCGCGTGCCAGGCGATGAGAATTATCGTCGCGCCGATCGCGCGACGGAGGTCGCGGCTTTCCCGGCGCCGCGTTTGCGGTTGGAACTGCGCGCCGCGCCTGTCGCGCGACTTTTTTGGAGGGCGGTGCCGTGGATCAGCTCTTCGGCGTCGATGCGTCGAAGAGGTGCGGCGCTCCGCCCGGCGCGCGAAGGGGCGCGGGGCCGCGCTGCGCGCGGCAGCGCTTACGACCTCGTCGAACAAGCGCAGTGCCCCGCTGCTGCAGGGCTGCTCCAGCCAATGGCGCAGCGACCGCGGGCCGCCCGCGCGCCGGGGGCTTGCGCGCGCTCCGAGGCGCTAGCGTCGCAAGGTCTTGGCTTGGGCGGCGGACTTCTCCAGGCTTTCCAAGGGCCCTGCGTTGCTTCGCCGCGCGACCGGGCGGGGGCGCGCGCCTGGGGGGGCGCCTCGCGCATGGTGCAATCTCTCTGGCCGGTGCCGGCGCCGCGAAGGCTGGTCGGGGCCGCGCGCGGCCCGAGAGGTGCGATCGTTCGCGCGAGTGGGCGCTGCGCCGCCAGGCCGCGATCGCCGCCATCATTCACGCGGTCCGCGGCCGCCCGCGAGCCGCTGCGTCGCGGTGGCTCGTGGCCGCTCTTGCTGAATCTTAGGTGCCGCCTCTGGTCCCGCCGCCAATCTGGAACAGCGCGATCGCGCGCTGCGCCGCGCGGCGATCGCGTTGGCGCGGACTGGCGAAGCGCTCGCAGATCAACCGCTGCCGTGCGGCGCCCTTCAGATTACGCGTCGCGCGGCGCGCCGTGGGCTCCGACGACGTGCGTTCGCTATTCAGCGCCGATGGTCACAGGTGCGCGGCCCTTATCCACGGGGGCTTCGTGCCCCCCCCTGCCGAGCCCCATGGGCGGTTTCCGAAGTTCCTTTGGGAATCCCAGGGGGTCTTTTGATTGACCCTCGTCTGCGTCGCAATGCCTTGATGCGTTCTCCTCCAACGCCGCGAAGTCTTTGCGTGGTTTCATTTTCGCCGCTTTCCTTTCTTTGGAAAGCGTCGCGTAGCTGTGCGTTGCGATGCATTCCGAGTCTGCGATTTGACTTGCTGTGCTTTGCATTGTTTAGCATGGTCAGTCTATGCATAATTTTGCGTTGCGTGTCTTTGCTTTGCTTCTGGCTGGTCGGTAGCAGTGCAATCCATCGCGTGGCTCTGACTAGCATCGAATTGCAACTTATGTTCGGTGGCCGTGCCTCACGCGTCGCCGTGCATCATTGCGTTGTTTTGCGTTGTTGCGCGTTGCGGCGAGTGGTTTTTAAATGCTGCGATTTGTTTTGTTGCCCACTGCCGCGCAGCGCGCTTGGCGCGCGTTGCGGCGCGTAGTTTCTCGTGCGCTGCGTCGCGCTGGGTTGCCTTGCGTTGCTAGGTTCACAGTGCTCCTCCGAAAAACATGGGCTAGCTCTCTGCTTCGCTCGAGCGTGTTGCGCGTCGCGCGGGGCTCGAATCCCCCGCTGGGCGTGGCTTCCGCGGGGGCGGGGTACCCGCTCGCAGGCCACAATTGTTTCGGTGCCGTCCTGTACCCGGCGCGGCGGCCCGCGGGTCGCGATCGCCCGCGACGCGGCCTCTCCGGCGCGTTCCTGCCCAGATCACCATGGCCGACTTCGCGCTTGCAGACGTCACGGCGACCCGAACACGCGCGTCGCGGCGCTGGGCCAGCGCGCGCCGGCGCGCCCGGGGGCCGAAGGATTCCGCCCTGGACGGCATCATTGCTGGCTTCCCCGCCGCTTACGCTGAAAAGGTGGGGAAGACGGGCGACGCGATGTCACTCTCCGTCGAAGCGCTTCTGGTTCGGCCCCGCCCCGGGTCGCGCCGTCGGCCGAGGTATAGAGCGCGGGGCAGCGCATCTCGCCTCCGACGTCGCCGCGGGGCGCCCTAGATCGGCCGCTGTTGCTCGGGCGACGCAGGTGCTTCTCGGCGTTCATGAGCATGCAGTGTTCTTCTATATTTCCCCGAAGCACAGTGCCGCAGTCGGGCGAAGAGCCCATCGCCGCGGGCGGCCGGGCACCAATGTGCCTCCACCTCTGCATCCTGCCGCTGATCACGTGCCCTGTGTTTTGGATCAGCGACGTCGCTGGCCCGTGCTCGATGGTGTCTGTGCCGCCCGTGTGTGCGCAAGCGTTTTATTGGAACACGGCCTGGCCCGTCGATGGACGTGCCGCGCGCGGCGAAGCGGCGTCGCCGTGGAAGCATCGATTGCCTCCGCAGTATTCAAGTTTTGACGAGGCGAACCCGTTCCCGAGCGATTGCCCTGTTCCCGACCATGGGCCAGGAGGCATGGACTCCGCGGAGGACCCAGCGTCGTACGACGACGCCCCGACCCCTGGGGTCCCGATCTTGGGGAGCGATGAGCCCGCCGACGAGAGCCCGCTCCGTTAGGCCACGCCGGGCCGGGTTGTCTGCGATTCACCGGCCAGCGCCGGCACCGCGCAGATTTCGCGGAGCTCGCTGAGCGTTCGGGCAATGGCAGCGCCGCGCTGCGACGTCGCGCCACCTTCATGTTCCCGCGATCGGTCTGCGAGTGTCCTGCGCGTCTTGTATGCGCTGCGCGGCGACGAGCTGGCAATCGCGAGTTGAAGACGCTGCTTTCGAGTGGCGTTCGTGCTCGGGAAGGCAGCGTTTCTGGCGAGGGCTCGCTGCGAGCTGCGCGCGCGCGATCGCCTGCGGGGCGCGGGGTCGCGGTCGTTCGAATTTGCTAGGGCGGGGGCCTGGCCCCAGGGCGCCTCGGCCCAATCGAGATCGCGTCGGAAAAAAAGGCGAATGCCAACAGCAGTTCCTGCCGATGCTGAAAACATCAATGTCCGCGTCGCCGCGGTCGCCGTCGACCTCGCGCGCTCGCGCGGCTGTCAGCGCTTCCAGCTGGCACTTCCTGCGTTCCTGGTTGCGCGCAACGGGCCGCAGCGCTCCTCAAAGACGAGGTCCTCGGCCATGATCGCGACGGCCTCTGGCGACGACGCCGCCGCGCCGGCGGCCGCCGCCGTGGCCGCGCAGGCAGCGCCGCGCGCGAAGGACGTGGCGCCTGCGCCGACGATGAACGTCACTGGTCATACTTCGTTGCAGACCTGCGCGATGGCTTCGAGGGGCCCCGTGTCCGTTGCCTTCGTCGCTGCGATGCCGTCCTGTGCCTCGGATGACTTCGGGGGCGACATATAGTCGGCGACGGCGAGCCCTGCGGTCGTTACCCGGCCGCCGCGAGATGCGTCTTCCCCTGCGCGAGCACAACGCTCAGCCAGTGCGCTGCATGAGCGACCGCAGTTGGCGCAGCTGCAGCTGCAGTTGCAGCCGCGTCGGCTGCAGCATAATCAGTTCAATTGGAGGTTGAAGCAGAAGCGCAAGGGTGTCAGCAGGAGCACCCACAGCAGGTAGTTGCAATAACGTCCAGGTTGGCAATGGCGACGGCGCCGGCAGCGCGAACGTCTGCATGGGGAGGGGGCAGGGGGGGGGCTGCAGCCGAGCAGGAAAAACGTGTTCCACCGCTTCCCTGCTGACCAGGCCTCGCTGCGCCACGGGGCGCGAGGGCGAGGGCGATGCGCGCGTATGTTCCATGGTTGGTTTCCTCCATTGCCGCAGTCCGATGCTAGCGCGCCTTCTCGCGTGGTTCCAACAGGGACCCCAGGGAAAGGAACTTTTGAGACCGGCGATGCCGATTTCTCACGTCTGCTCGGCTTCACTCACAGGGTCGCCGCATGACGCTGTCACTCGCACTTCTCAAAGTCAGTATGAGATGCAACGCCGCGGTCTCAGCAGTCCCTTTCATTGGCGTCCCTGTAGGAAACGCATCGTCCTCCTGGTCTCACATCGCTGCGCGCTGCGTCGAGCGCTGCAATATGCGCGGCTGCTCGCAAACGCGCGAAGTGGCGACCGTGCGCGCGCGGTGCCAAGCCGCGAAATTTCACGCGTGATCCGTGGATGTTGGATTTGTCGTCTGGATTTGGCGCGTGGGCCCAGAACATCGCAGTGTTCTCTGTGGACCCCAATCTAGCACGTGCTAAGGGGCCCATTGCGCGCGGCGCAGTCTGGGCGCATCGCGGCGCATCCTGGACAGGGGCACGCCGCCCAGGACGCAGCGCCCAGTGTCGAGCTTGTTCCCCGTGGTCTGCAGCGATGGGGAAGCGAATCTTCTCCGCTCGCCGAGGCGGTGCATTGTTGCCGAGGCGCATGCAACTCCAGCACAGAGTGCAGTGCGACAGCGCAACCTGCTTTTTTTTTTTCTGGGCCGCGCTCTTAGTAAATCTCTTGAGGCGCAGGGCGAAGTGCATTGACGGTGGCTCAGGGAAACCAGGATCCCGCTCCCAGTCGATCCCCGCCCCCTCGAGCTCGCCCACCCGCAAGAAGCGCGCAGACATACGCAGGCGCGCGCGCGTTGGACGCATGCAGCAACCTGTGGGGCAAGTGCCTGATGCGACGCGCAAGCGTTTGACAAGCGAGGCAGGGCGGCCGCTGGCATTTAATGCGAAGCTCAACGATTACGCCGCGGGTCCGACTCCGAATGGGCGAAGCGTCCTGCGCACGCAGAAACTTGCACACGCCATCAGCCCGCGCGGCCCGGGGCGGAATTGCGGCAGGTTCTTTTGCCTTTAGGCCTGCGCTTTCCGAGGGGGGGGGGGGGCTGCAGCCATGGCTCTCTGCGCGTTGCGTGCCGTCGCTGCGCTCGTGCAGCTCCATGGCGCCGCCGCTGCGGCTGCCGAGCAGGGCGTGGGCGGTCGCCCCGCGACGGCGCTCGCGGGCTGCCCCGAAGTGGATTGCGCGAGCGCCCGAACTGGCCTGGCCGAGGCCGTGCGCGTGCAATATGATTTCGACGCGCGGGTCAGACCAACGCGACCGCGTTGCCGCGCGCGCGCGGCCTTCGCTCGTGTGGCAGGATACGAGCGGCAGCGGGCCAGACGTCCGCGCCTTCCACGGAGCGCAGGGCACGCCCAGATTTGCTTTTCGCCCCGCGCTTCGCGTCGTTAGCCAGCGCGAGATGGCGGCTCTACGAGCAGCCGCTCGGCGCCGCGATTTGCGGCGCCTCGCCCAGCCCAGGGGGTCGGCGCCCTGGGGCGCGGCGAGTTGCGCGGGGGGGGGGGCTATTGCAGACGCGCAGAGCTTCCGCGGTCGACTTGCCCATCTCGTCGGCGAGGCTGAAGCCGACGCAGACATGGCGTCCAAGTTTGCGCGCGCGGCGAACCAGATTCTCGGCGCTTCGCAAGAGGAGCGGCCGCGCACTCAGCGTCGCAGACGCGGCGCGCCGCCGCAGCGGCACTGCAATGCGCGAGGGGTTTGGCGGCATGCAAATCGCGGGCACCTCTCCGAAGTTCTTCGGCAGTCCGAGCGCGCAAGCCCAAGAAGGCGCGCCTCCGCGCAGGGGCGCGCGCGCGCTGCGTGCGGCTCCCTCGCGCGGGCCGCGCCGCGGTCGACGCGCGCGCCGCCATCTCGTGCGCGCGTCGTCTCGAGGGCTGCGACGCGCGAGCGCAGCGGCGTTCGCGTCGGCGCGAAGCGGGCAAGACGTGTCCGACATCGAGGCGGAGACCGTTCGCCTGGACGCTCTCAGCAAGGAAATCAGAGCTCGCGCCGCGTCTAGGGGCGGGGGGGAGGAAGGCGCGCGACGCGCTGGTTCGGTTATTACATGAAGTTTCCGAGCCAAGCGCCAAGCCCATGATGAAAGCCATGGGCGTGTTAGCGTCGGCGTCGCGGTTGATGAAATCCCCGGCGAGCGATGTGGAGCTCCAGCGCCTGGCTGGCTCCATCATAACTCACTTGACGGGGATGCCTGTCTCTTCTGAAATATCGGACGATACCTCGGGGTCGCGCGGACAGGTCAACATCGTCGTCCCTCGCGCGTCTCGCGTATACGGTCCCGACAGGTCACTGCTCGCGCCATCGGCGCGCTCTGGCAACGCGCGGGCGCGCGCGCTGCCGTAGCCCGCGGAAGCTTTCATTCTTCCAGCCAGCGCTGGGCGCCGGCCCGCGCGTGAGTTCGCTCGGCGCAAGAGAGGCGGCAGGGCTCAGCTGCGAGACGACGGAACGCTCGCTGCGCCGTTCGTGGCGCGGGCGGCCCCGCGGGCACGCACGCGCGCCCAGGCGTTCCGCTCCACCTGGGCCCGCGCCTCGCGAGCGCTCAGTATTAGCCAGACAACCATCAGTATAACTCTTAGCCCCCGGCGAGCCTCCACTGTGGGGTCCAGAATCGGTCGGGCGACGCGTCCTCCAGTTGCCGCTCGCATCCTTTGCCTTTCCCCATCATGCCTTGCAGCCGCGTCCTATGTCCCCATCCCAGCCCCGCCGCAAGTGCGAAAAGCTTTCTGTTGCATTCTGCCGCAAGAGTGCCCGATGTTCCAGCGAGCCCCGCAGTCGAGGAGGGGGCGGGGCAACGTTTCGGGCCTGGGCCCGATGGAAGCGCGGCGCCGTCGCCAGCGCTGTCAATCTCACGGTTCGTGCGCTGCGTTGTGAGACGTGAGTCCAAGCGCCGATGTCTATGCGGCTCTCCCTCCCTTCCACGTTGGCTCCTGACAGCGAGGGCGCGCAGGTCGAACCGGCGTGCTCGCCGCGCCCAGCGACGCCTGTCCAAATCGCGAGCGGCCGCCGCCGCCGCCTCCGCCAGCGGGCGCACGGGGGCGCGCTTCCGCGCCGTTCGAACCGACCCAAGCACATCCGCTCGCGCGCAAAGTGGCCGAGTCGACCTTGTCAGTGCGATGCGTTGTTTGCTTCCCTTCGCGTGCGCGGGCGTCGCCGCTGGGTTGCTCCTCGGCGGCGCGGACCATCTGACCGCGGCGCAATTCTTCCCGCGGGGCCAGAGCCCAACGGACGAGGCAAGCGCGATCGAGGAAAGTTTCCGCATCGCGTACGGTCATTTCGAGAAAAGGCGAGGCCCGCGGCGCGAGTTGTCGGTGTCGCGGCAGTGGCTGGCGCAGCTTCGACCGGAAGGTTTCGTCATGATCGGCGCGAGCGCGCTGGGCGGAGCTTGGCGGGGTCGTTCGGCATTGAGCAAGCACTGCTGGTGCCGAGAGTCATTGGCCCGCGCTTTATGACATGCGGACTGCGACCTTTGATCTCGCGCGCAAGTCTTTGCTGCGATGGCTGGTTGCCGCGATCGCTTCGCCCGCGCGTTCTTCGCATCAGGCGCGCAGCGGTCTTCTGCGTCAGCTGAAAGAAGGGGAGGCAATGTACCGAGAAGCGCACGCACTCGCGGCATACGCGGCGGGCCCTAGCAGGCCGCGAGCGCCAGCGCCGGCAGTCGCGACAGGGGGGCGCGCCCTCCGCGCGCAACGGGGTCTCGGCTATGACCGCGGCGCGGACCGGAAGGCCCCACTGCGACAAGGGCGTCGTCGGCAGCGCAGCCCAGCGCGCCAGGAGCTGTGCGAGCCCAGACTCAAGCGCGAGGCGCGTGCCAGGCGATGAGAATTATCGTCGCGCCGATCGCGCGACGGAGGTCGCGGCTTTCCCGGCGCCGCGTTTGCGGTTGGAACGGCGCGCCGCGCCGGTCGCGCGACTTTTTTGGAGGGCGGTGCCGTGGATCAGCTCTTCAGCGTCGATGCGTCGAAGAGGTGCGGCGCTCCGCCCGGCGCGCGAAGGGGCACGGGGCCTCGCTGCGCGCGGCAGCGCTTACGACCTTGTCGAACAAGCGCAGGGCCCCGCTGCTGCACGCTATGGCCAGCCATGGCGCAGCGGACCCGACCGCGGGCCGCCCGCTCGCCGGGGCTTGCGCGCCTCCGATGCGCTAGCGTCGACAAGGTCTTGGCTAGGGCGGCGGCCTTCCGTCCGCGGCTTTTCCCAAGGGCCAAACTCGCTGTTGCCCCCCCGCGCGAACCGGGCGGGGGCGCGCGCCTGGTGGGGGCTGCCCTCCCGCCTGGTGCAATCTCTCTGTCCGGTGCCGGCGGCCGCGAAGGCTGGTCGGGGCCGCGCGCGGCCCTAGTGGTGCGATCGTTCGCGCGAGTGGGCGCTGCGCCGCCAGGCCGCGATCGCCGCCATCATTCACGCGGTCCGCGGCCGCCCGCGAGCCGCTGCGTCGCGGTGGCTCGTGGCCGCTCTTGCTGAAACTTAGGTGCCGCCTCTGGTCCCGCCGCCAATCTGGAACAGCGCGATCGCGCGCTGCGCCGCGCGGCGATCGCGATGGCGCGGACTGGCGAAGCGCTCGCAGATCAACCGCTGCCGTGCGGCGCCCTTCAGATTACGCGTCGCGCGGCGCGCCGTGGGCTCCGACGACGTGCGTACGCTATTCAGCGCCGATGGTCACAGGTGCGCGGCCCTTATCCACGGGGGCTTCGTGCCCCCCCTGCCGGGCCCCATGGGCGTTTTCCGAAGATCCTTTGGGGATCCCAGGGGGTCTTTTGATTGACCCTCGTCTGCGTCGCAATGCCTTGATGCGATCTCTTCCAACGCCGCGAAGTCTTTGCGTGGTTTCATTTTCGCCGCTTTCCTTTCTTTGGAAAGCGTCGCGTAGCCGCGCGTTGCGATGCATTCCGAGACTGCGATTTGATTTGCTGTGCTTTGCATTGTTTGGCATGGTCAGTCTATGCATAATTTTGCGTTGCGTGTCTTTGCTTTGCTTCTGGCTGGTCGGTAGCAGTGCAATCCAACGCGTGGCTCTGACTAGCATCGAATTGCAACTTTATGTTCGGTGGCCGTGCCTCACGCGTCGCCGTGCATCATTGCGTTGCTTTGCGTTGTTGCGCGTTGCGGCGAGTTGTTTTTAAATGCTGCGATTTGTTTTGTTGCCCACTGCCGCGCAGCGCGCTTGGCGCGCGTTGCGGCGCGTAGTTTCTCGTGCGCTGCGTCGTGCTGGGTTGCCTTGCGTTGCTAGGTTCGCAGTGCTCCTCCGAAAAACAGGGGCTAGCTCTCTGCTTCGCTCGAGCGTGTTGCGCGTCGCGCGGGGCTCGAATCCCCCGCTGGGGGTGGCTTCCGCGGGGGCGGGGTGCCCGCTCGCAGGCCACAATTGTGTCGGTGCCGTCCTGTACCCGGCGCGGCGGCCCACGGGTCGCGATCGCCCGCGACGCGGCCTCTCCGGCGCGTTCCTGCCCAGATCACCATGGCCGACTTCGTGCTTGCAGACGTCACGGCGACCCGACGACGCGCGTCGCGGCGATGGGCCAGCCCGCGCCGGCGCGCCCGGGGGCCGAAGGATTCCGCCCTGGACGGCATCATTGCTGGCTTCCCCGCCGCTTACGCAGAAAAGGTGGGGAAGACGGGCGACGCGAGGTTACTCTCCGTCGAAGCGCTTCTGGTTCGGCCCCGCCCCGGGTCGCGCCGTCGGCCGAGGTATAGAGCGCGGGGCAGCGCATCTCGCCTCCGACGTCGCCGCTGGGCGCCCTAGATCGGCCGCTGTTGCTCGGGCGACGCAGGTGCTTCTCGGCGTTCATGAGCATGCAGTGTTCTTCTATATTTCCCCGATGCACAGTGCCGCAGTCGGGCGAAGAGCCCATCGCCGCGGGCGGCCGGGCACCCATGTGCCTCCACCTCTGCATCCTGCCGCTGATCACGTGCCCTGGGTTTTGGATCAGCGACGTCGCTGGCCCGTGCTCGATGGTGTCTGTGCCGCCCGTGTGTGCGCAAGCGTTTTATTGGAACACGGCCTGGCCCGTCGATGGACTTGCCGCGCGCGGCGAAGCGGCGTCGCCGTGGAAGCATCGATTGCCTCCGCAGTATTCTAGTTTCGACGAGGCGAACCCGTTCCCGAGCGATTGCCCTGTTTCCCCCCTGCCGACAATGAGGCATGACTCCTGGGAGCATGCATGCGTCGTATACGCGAACGCCCCGACCCCTGGGGTCTCGATCTTGGGGAGCGATGAGCCCGCCGACGAGAGCCCGCTCCGTTAGGCCACGCCGGGCCGGGTAGTCTGCGATTCACCGGCCAGCGCCGGCACCGCGCAGAATTCGCGGAGCTCGCTGAGCGTTCGGGCAATGGCAGCGCCGCGCTGCGACGTCGCGCCACCTTCATGTTCCCGCGATCGGTCTGGCTAGTGTCCTGCAGCGACTTTGTATGCGCTGCGCGTCGACGAGCTGGCATCGCGAGTTGAAGACGCTGCTTTTCTATGGCGTGGTCGTTGCTCGCGGAAGGCATCGTTGCTGCGAAATTTTTTGGCGAGGGCTCAGCTGCGAGCTGGCGGCGCTCGCGATCGCCTGTGCTCGTCGGCGGGGTCGGGTGAGTGGGATTATTCCCCTAAGGGCGTGGAGCCCTGGCAATTTACAAAGGATCGGCCCGAATCGAGGATCGCGTCGTAATAAAGGTCGAATGGCCAACGCAGTTCTCCTTGCGCTATTGCCGATGCGCAGGCCTTGTAAAAAAACAATCAATGTTCCGCTGTCGCCGCGGTCGCCGTCGACCTCTCCGCGCCCTCCAGCAGCGGCTGGTCAGCGCTTCCAGCTGGCCTTCCTTGGCGCTTTCGGCGCGCAACGGGCCCGCAGCGCGAGACAAAGACTAGTCCTCGCCATGATCGTGACGGGCCTCTAGCGACGACGCCGCCGCGCCGGCGGCCGCCGCCGTGGCCGCGCAGGCAGCGCCGCGCGCGAAGGAAGTGGCGCCTGCGCCGACGATGAACGTCACTGGTCATACTTCGTTGCAGACCTGCGCGATGGCTTCGAGGGGCCCCGTGTCCGTTGCCTTCGTCGCAGCGATGCCGTCCTGTGCCTCGGATGACTTCGGGGGCGACATATCGTCGGCGACGGCGAGCCCTGCGGTCGTTACCCGGCCGCCGCGAGATGCGTCTTCACCTGCGCGAGCACAACGCTCAGCCAGTGCGCTGCATGAGCGACCGCAGTTGGCGCAGCTGCAGCTGCAGGTGCAGCCGCGTCGGCTGCAGCATAATCAGTTCAATTGGAGGTTGAAGCAGAAGCGCAAGGGTGTCAGCAGGAGCACCCACAGCAGGTAGTTGCAATAACGTCCAGGTTGGCAATGGCGACGGCGCCGGTAGCGCGAACGTCTGCATGGGGAGGGGGCGGGGGGGGGGGCTGCAGCCGAGCAGGAAAAACGTGTTCCACCGCTTCCCTGCTGACCAGGCCTCGCTGCGCCACGGGGCGCGAGGGCGAGGGCGATGCGCGCGTATGTTCCATGGTTGGTTTCCTCCATTGCCGCAGTCCGATGCTAGCGCGCCTTCTCACGTGGTTCCAACAGGGACCCCAGGGAAAGGAACTTTTGAGACCGGCGATGCCGATTTCTCACGTCTGCTCGGCTTCACTCACAGGGTCGCCGCCTGACGCTGTCACTCGCACTTCTCGAAGTCAGTATGAGATGCAACGCCGCGGTCTCAGCAGTCCCTTTCATTGGCGTCCCTGTAGGAAACGCATCGTCCTCCTGGTCTCACATCGCTGCGCGCTGCGTCGAGCGCTGCATTATGCGCGGCTGCTCGCATGCGCGCGAAGTGGCGACCGTGCGCGCGCGGTGCCAAGCCGCGAAATTTCACGCGTGATCCGTGGATGTTGGATTTGTCGTCTGGTTTTGGCGCGTGGGCCCAGAACATCGCAGTGTTCTCTGTGGACCCCAATCTAGCACGTGCTAAGGGGCCCATTGCGCGCGGCGCAGTCTGGGCGCATCGCGGCGCAACCTGGACAGGGGCACGCCGCCCAGGACGCAGCGCCCAGTGTCGAGCTTGTACCCCGTGGTCTGCAGCGATGGGGAAGCGAATCTTCTCCGCTCGCCGAGGCGGTGCATTGTTGCCGAGGCGCATGCAACTCCAGCATAGAGTGCAGTGCGACAGCGCAACCAGTTTTTTTTTTTTTTCTGGGCCGCGCTCTTAGTAAATCTCTTGAGGCGCAGGGCGAAGTGCATTGACGGTGGCTCAGGGAAACCAGGATTCCGCTCCCAGTCGATTCCCGCCCCCTCGAGCTCGCCCACCCGCAAGAAGCGCGCAGACATACGCAGGCGCGCGCGCGTTGGACGCATGCAGCAACCTGTGGGGCAAGTGCCTGATGCGACGCGCAAGCGTTTGACAAGCGAGGCAGGGCGGCCGCTGGCATTGAAGGCGAAGCTCAACGATTACGCCGCGGGTCCGACTCCGAATGGGCGAAGCGTCCTGCGCACGCAGAAATTTGCACACGCCATCAGCCCGCGCGGCCCCGGGGCGAATTGCGGCGGTTCTTTTGCTTTTAGAGGCCTGGAGGATGTAGGGATGTGGGATACTGCTGGGACAACTCATCTGCGCGTTGTGTGTGTCCGTCGCTGCGCTCGTGCCGCTCCTGGCGCCGCCGCGTGCGGCTGCGAGCAGGGCGTGGTGCAGGGTCGCCCGCGCGGCGACTCGCGGGCTGCCCCGGAAAGTGATTGCGCGAGCGCCGAACTGTGCCTGGCCGATAGCCGTGCGCGTGCAATTGATTTCCGCCGCGCGGTCAGACCCCACGCGAACGCGTTGCCGACGCCGCGCGCGGCCTTCGCTTGCGTGGCAGGATACGAGCGGCAGCGGGCCAGACGTCCGCGCCTTCCAAGGAGCGCATGGCACGCCCAGATGTGCTTTTCGCCCCGCGCTTCGCGTCGTTAGCCAGCGCGAGATGGCGGCTCTACGAGCAGCCGCTCGGCGCCGCGATTTGCGGCGCCTCGCCCCGCCCAGGGGGTCGGCGCCCTGGGGCGCGGCGAGTTGCGCGGGGGGGGGGGGCTTTGCAGACGCGCAAAGCTTCCGCGGTCGACTTGCCCATCTCGTCGGCGAGGCTGAAGCCGACGCAGACATGGCGTCCAAGTTTGCGCGCGCGGCGAACCTGATTCTCGGCGCTTCGCAAGAGGAGCGGCCGCGCACTCAGCGTCGCAGACGCGGCGCGCCGCCGCAACGGCACTGCAATGCGCGAGGGGGTTGGCGGCATGCAAATCGCGGGCACCTCTCCGAAGTTCGTCGGCAGTCCGAGCGCGCAAGCCCAAGAAGGCGCGCCTCCGCGCAGGGGCGCGCGCGCGCTGCGTGCGGCTCCCTCGCGCGGGCCGCGCCGCGGTCGACGCGCGCGCCGCCATCTCGTGCGCGCGTCGGCTCGAGGGCTGCGACGCGCGAGCGCAGCGGCGTTCGCGTCGGCGCGAAGCGGGCAAGACGTGTCCGACATCGAGGCGGTGACCGTTCGCCTGGACGCTCTCAGAAAGGAAATATCAGCGCTCCGCCGCGTCTAGGGGGCGGGCGCGAGGAGGAAGGCGCGTGACGCGCTGGTTCGGTTATTATTACGTGAAAGTGAACCGATACTGCCAAGCCATGATGAAGCCAGGCGCGTGTTTAGCTGTCCGGCGGTCGCGGTTGATGAAATCCCGCGAGCGATGTGGAGCTCCAGCGCCTGGCTGGCGCCATCATAACTCACTTGACGGGATGGCCTGTCTCTTCTGAAATATCGGACGATCCTCGGGTCGCGCGGACAGGTCAACATCGTCGGCCCTCGCGCGTCTCGCGTATACGGTCCCGACAGGGCACTGCTCGCGCCATCGGCGCGCCCTGGCAACGCGCGGGCGCGCGCGCTGCCGTAGCCCGCGGAAGCTTTCATTGTTCCAGCCAGCGCTGGGCGCCGGCCCGCGCGTGAGTTCGCTCGGCGCACGAGAGGCGGCAGGGCTCAGCTGCGAGACGACGGAACGCTCGCTGCGCCGTTCGTGGCGCGGGCGGCCCCGCGGGCACGCACGCGCGCCCAGGCGTTCCGCTCCACCTGGGCCCGCGCCTCGCGAGCGCTCAGTATTATCCAGACAACCATCAGTATAACTCTTAGCCCCCG
>CAUYUJ010007790.1:0-10000 GCA_963575745.1 Prorocentrum cordatum
GGGGCGCCTTCTTTGAGGGCGAAGGGGCCTCCCCCGAAAGCCACGCAGGGCTCCTGACACGGCCCCTGCCTCCCGAGAACCACTGCGAAGACCCCCTCCCCGCCTTCCCCGACGGGGGTCTTCGGTGGAAGGCGGGGGGCGCCTTTTTTGAAGACGAAGGGGCAGCCCCCGAAGGCCACGCAGGGCTCCTGACACGGCCCCTGCCTCCCGAGAACCACTGCGAAGACCCCCCCGCCTTCTCCGACGAAGGGTTTCGGTGGAAGGCGTGGGGCGCCTTCTTTGAGGGCGAAGGGGTCTCCCCCGAAGGCCACGCAGGGCTCCTGACACGGTCCATGCCCCCTGGGAACCACTGCGAAGCCCTCCCCCGCCTTCTCCGACGAGGGGCTTCGGTGGAAGGCGGGGGGCGCCTTCTTTGAAGACGAAGGGGCCTCCCCCGAAGGCTACGCAGGGCTCCTGACACGGCCCCTGCCTCCCGAGAACCACTGCGAAGACCCCCCCGCCTTCTCCGACGAGGGTTTTCGGTGGAAGGCGGGGGGCGCCTTCCTTGAGGGCGAAGGGGCCTCCCCCGAAGGCCACGCAGGGCTCCTGACGGTCCCTGCCTCCCGAGAACCACTGCGAAGCCCTCCCCCGCCTTCTCCGACGAGGGGCTTCGGTGGAAGGCGGGGGGCGCCTTCTTTGAAGGCGAAGGGGCCTCCCCCGAAGGCCACGCAGGGCTCCTGACACGGCCCCTGCCTCCCGAGAACCACTGCAAAGACCTCCCCGCCTTCTCCGACGAGGGGTTTCGATGAAGGCGGGGGGCGCCTTCTTTGAGGGCGAAGGGGCCTCCCCCGAAGGCCACGCAAGGCTCCTGACACGGTCCCTGCCTCCAGAGAACCACTGCGAAGACCCCCTCCCCGCCTTCTCCGACGAGGGGCTTCGGTGGAAGGCGGGGGGCGCCTTCTTTGAAGGCGAAGGGGCCTCCCTCGAAGGCCACGCAGGGCTCCTGACACGGCCCCTGCCTCCCGAGAACCACTGCGAAGACCCCCCCGCCTTCTCCGACGAGGGGCTTCGGTGAAGGCGGGGGGCGCCTTCTTTCCCCCGAAGGCCACGCAAGGCTCCTGACACGGTCCCTGCCTCCAGAGAACCACTGCGAAGACCCCCTCCCCGCCTTCTCCGACGAGGGGCTTCGGTGGAAGGCGGGGGGCGCCTTCTTTGAAGGCGAAGGGGCCTCCCTCGAAGGCCACGCAGGGCTCCTGACACGGCCCCTGCCTCCCGAGAACCACTGCGAAGACCCCCCCGCCTTCTCCGACGAGGGGCTTCGGTGAAGGCGGGGGGCGCCTTCTTTGAGGGCGAAGGGGCCTCCCTCGAAGGCCACGCAGGGCTCCTGACACGGCCCCTGCCTCCCGAGAGCCACTGCGAAGACCCCCCCCCCGCCCTGCCCCCCGCCTTCTCGGACGGCCGCCCCTGGCCGCGCCGCCCACTCTTCTCGGGCGCGGATGGAAACCCCCGTGGGCGAAGACGGCCCAGGAGGACCGGCCCCGGCGGGCGCAGGCCCGCAGGCAAGTCTGCGGCCGCCACGGCCTCTCAAGAGCCAGAGCAGGTGGTGCAGTCTGCGAAGCGACTTGGCAAAGTTCTCCTCATCTCCTCCCCTTCTCCTCCTCCTCCTCCTCCTCCTCCTCCTCCTCACCTCCTCCCTCCTCCTCCTCCTCCTCCTCCTCCTCCTCCTCCTCCTCTCCTCCTCCTCCTCCTCCTCCTCCTCCTCCTCCTCCTCCTCCCTGTCGCACCCCGAGGCCAGTTTTTAGGGCGGGCCGGGCGCTTGGCCTGAGATTTCCTCTTCACTTATGGCCCTAAAGGTAAACATGTGGCAACAATTTCACAGATGGAGGGCGGGTCGTTTTCAAAATGTGGCTCTCGCCTTAGCGCGCTGGCCATTCGCTTAAAAGACTGACAAGAGCTTCGCTGATTGAAGGCGGGTGGTTTTCAATATGTGGCTCTCGCCTCAGCACGGCGCACATTCATTGTGAAATGTTGCAAGAGCTCCACGGATTGAGTGCAAACAGTTTTGAAAATGCAGCTCTCGCCGTCGCGCGGCGCACGTTCGTTTAACAAACTTGCAAGAGCTTCACGGATTGAGGGCGGTTCCTTTTCAAAATGTGGCTCTCGCCTGAGCTCCGCGCACATTCGCTTACAACATGTCTAAGAGTTTCACGGATTCTCATCATCAACGTACCAGGAACGCTGTTTTGAAAGGATTCTGCATCATGCGGGTGCAACAGTTACGTTGATTTGCTGTGTTGAAGTCCCAGGATCGGCGTTCTGGCACGATTCAGGGTCGTCAAGACACAACAGTCAGGTTGATCCGTGGCATTGGAATCCCGAGAACAATGCTTGACATGCTTCAGGGACTTCAGACGGTTGTCTTCCAACGAGGCAGTTCCCACAATGGAAACGAGCCGTACTAGGGGCCTATGAAGAGGGAGCTTGGAGAGAGGGTCTATTACAACATCGTTGATAACTCTTGGGTTTACACTAGTCCTCGTCCTCCTCCTCCTCCACCTCCTCCTCCTCATCATCATCCTCCTACGTTCAGGAGGTTCGTCGATATTGGGTGGAACGGGGGGGGGAGAAGGCGGGGGGTCTGGCTCCGGACCTCTGCTCAGCGCGACTCTTTGCAACACGGACGTGTTTGATTTCGCGTGTCGCGCCGCCACTTCTGGCCCACTACACGTCGACGCGACACGCTGACCACGTCCCAGTCCTGAGGCGCCCTCGCCCCGAGCCCTTCGCAGCCTCCCGCCCCGCGGAGCGGAGCGACACGATACCAGCTTGCAGGGCATAGCGTGTCGCCAGGGCCGCCGCCGCGACACGCCAAGCAAAAGTCCCTCACTGCATCAGGATTCGACCAACGAGAAGCGAGGCAGCTCACGAATAACGACAACGAAGAGGCAAGCGAAACTACCCCGCTTTCGACCACCCTCGCTTCAAGCGGGAACCATACAATACCAAGCCACCCGTGGTGTGACCCGCAACGGTCAGGCTGCTCGACAAGAAGGCGCTTGGTGTGCCTTGGTATTGCCTGGAAGTGGAAGTGGAAGCGGGGCAGAACCTTGGGAAGCAATTATCGATCCGCCTGGCGTTATCCGTAACACTCAACTTCATCAATAATTTCACGAGGAGGGTGGAACCAACTAGCGATATCGTTTTAGCACTCCGACAAAAGAAATTCAATAATTCGGCTGGGAGGCGGAGTAAGCGGAGTACGACAGCCCCTTCTCAAGATCCCATCAGGATCTTGGTGGGATCCAGCGCTGGGGGGGCATCACTTCCAGGAACGCTGGGGGCGATGATTACTTCCCAAGGTTACTTCAACCTCAGAGCAACAGCTTGCAAATCGGGTGGGCCGTAAGTCCCGACCCATTTTTTCAATACGGAGTCCCCAGAAGTCCCGGCCCTTTCCCTTGGGCTGGTTTATCGCCCCTCTCGTTTTTTGACGGTCCCGGGGCCCGGCGAAGGCCCCCAGTGGACGAAAACGGACGAGGACTTCCCGTCGTAACCTTTCCTCGACGCGAGCACGTCTGGCAATTCGCGCAAGAGTTCGCGATTTGAACCACATGGCCTACACGCAAAAGTGACCCCAGGCACGAGTGACCTTTGGTGCACGGCTTGGTGCAGCCAGGGGAACCCAATCCATGCGCGCAAGCCACTGCCGGGGGGGAACCCCGTGAGCCCGCAACAAATTGCAGCTCTTGCGCGTTCAACAGCCTGCAAGACGACAGGCGGCGCCCAGCCGCGGCCGCCGGCGCGGCCCACGGCCGCGCGCGCGCGCCTCGGCCCGCGGTGCCGCCCGCTGGCTCGAGGCGCACCGTGGACCTCTCGGTGCGCACCGGCGCCGCCTCCTCGCGCGGCGCCGGGAGGCGGCGGCAGCTGCAGGCGGCGCCGCCCGCCGGGGGGCGCCGCGGCGCCGAGGGCGCGGCGGCCCGAGGGCGGCGGCGGCCGCAGGGCGGCATCGCGGCGGGCGGCGGCGGCGGAGGCGGGCGGCGGCGCCGGCGCCGGCGGCAGCGTCGGCGGCGGCGGCAGGCAGCGGCAGGCGGCGGCGGCGGAGGCCGCGCGCCGAGCGCGGGGTGGCGTCCTGCCGCGGGCTGGGCCCGCGGCTGGCCGCCTCGCGGCCCTCGGGCGGCCTGCCGCGTGGCGGGCCGCGCGGGGGGGGGGGGGCAGGCCCAGGAGGCGGCGGCGGCGCTCGGCAGGTGCACGGCGTGGGGACGGCCAGGTCGAGGCAGGCCTCCTCGGAAGGCTCAGGGGGCCTGCGGCCCAGCCGCCTTCGCCCCTGGGCGCGCCGCCGAGGATTGGGGAAGTCGCGTTCACCTCGAGTGCGCTATTAGCGGGGAGGCTCCACTCCAGTGAGGGCCCGCACCCCTTGTCGCACCCAGCTCGGTCAAACCCCACATGGGGGGCAGACGGGAGGAGGAGGAGGAGCAGCAGCAGCAGGAATGGCGCTACAGCCCATCACGTGCTTCAGCCCGCACAACGTCAAAAAAGGAGGAGGAGGAGGAGCTCTTGCCAATTCAAGTCGATATCCTATCAAAAAGCGTCTTCCTTAGTGAACCTGGAGAAGGATAACGAGGAGAATGAGGGGGAGGCGGGGAAGAAGAAGGAGGATCCTGAGATCCTGGCGTCGCACGAACATAAAAATCGATGCATAACAGACAAACCAAAAACGCAAGGCGGCGCCGCCCTGCCTCGCGCCCCCGTGGCCCTCACGGGCTGCCGATCCGGCTCGAGGTGCCGCAGAGAGTGTGGGCCGAGGCTGCGATGCTTTCTCGCGGGGTCGGATCGCAGCGGAGGTGCCAGCGGACATGGCAGACCGCAGTCCGTCAGCGGGCACGGGTGACGCGTCAGAGGAAGAGCTCTCGGCAATGTCGGCGCCGACTGCGACAGGCAGGGGCCCGCCGGACGCCGATGCGGCGCTGGCGGAGTTGGCAGGAGGCGTGCTCGGAGGAATCTGTTTTTTTTTTCGGTTGCGACATCCACGCGTTTCGATGCCGCCCCTGTTAAGGTTAGGTCGGGCATGTCCCCCTACAGGCGGGTTTTGGACGAAAAATCAAAAATACTCGAACCGAGTCTACTCCGGATTCCATAATAAAGTCGGGGGGTCACATTTGGGGGGGGTCTGATTTGAGCTGTCTTGGAGGGTTCGGGGGGGTCTAGGCAAAGGGCCGCCCTTTCATGGATGGTCGGGGAGGGTCTAAATTTTTTCGTCTGGGAGGGTTGAGACCCCCTCCATTTTATTACGAAATCTGGAGTATATGTTCCTCTGTATGTATAAATATACATATTAGCATAGTGAATTATAGTATAGTATAGTAGTGCATTGTATAGTATAGTATAATATAGTATAGTAAAGTATAGTATAGTATAATATCGTATAGTATAGTATAGTATACTATAGTATAGTATAGTATAGTATAGTATAGTATAGTATAGTATCGTGTCGTATAGTACAGTATCTCATAGTGTAATATAGTATAGTATAGTATCGTATAATTTAGTATAGTAAAATCTAGCATAGTATAGTAAAGTATAGCATACTATAATATAATATAGTCAAGTATAGTATAGTGTAGTATAGTATCGCATAGTATAGTATAGTGTAGTATAGTCTAGTCTAATATAGAATCATGTAGTATAGTGTAGTATAGTATAGTATAGTACAGTATAGTATAGCATAATATAGTATAGTATAATATAGTATAGTATAGTATAGTATAGTATAGTATAGTATAATATAGTATAGTATAGTATAATGTAGTGTAGTCTAGTATAGTATAGCATGGTATAATAGTATCGCATATTATAATATAGTGTAATGAAGTATAGTATAGTAACGTATGGTATAGTAGACTATGGAATGAGATAACATATTCTATGATCGTACAGTACAGTATAGTATAGTACAGTATATTATGATATAGTATAGTATAGTATAGTATAGTATAGTATAGTATAGTATAGTATAGTATAGTATAGTATAGTATAGTATAGCATACTACAGTATAGTATAGTATAGTATACTATAGTATAGTATAATCTAGTATAATATAGTATATTATAGTATTGTCTATATTATACGTCCCCAGATTATGTTTGATTGTATGTGAAAAGTCCCCTTGTAGAGGGGCGTGCCCGACTTAATGTTAAGGTCCGCGCGGTCTGTTCTATGCAGATTCTGCGGGCCAGGGATTTGCACACGTCTACCGCCTGGGAACCCGATGTCATGGGGCCCCAGCGGGCGGTGGGTGTGAATACAGCTTGGCCATCGGCCTGCGAATTATGGAAAACCCATAGGTCGCCAGAAACCCTTAGGGAATCTGGCGACCGATGGGTTCCCCATAATCCGGAATCATGGGGAGCCCGTCGATGGACGACTGCCGTTTAGCCCCGGGGAAGCCGAAAAGCCCATATCCACCGCCTGCCGAGATCCCCGAAGGTCTTTCCCCCAGGCGGTGGCAATGGAGGAATCCCCGCCTCGGAAAGCTGTCCTCTCCGACTCCCCGCCCAGGCCCGGACGCCGGCCTGGTCGAGCCTGCTCCCCTCTGACAGGCAGGGCCCAGCAGGAGCGCCGCAGCGGTCGCGGCGCCCCCTCGGCCACAAGGAGGGCAGCAGCCCGCAGCGGCGACAACGACGACGACGGCCGCGGCGGCGGCGGCGGCGACGAGGGGCAGCGGCGGCGACTGGTGGAAGGGGTTGCCTGCGGGCCTCCCCGCCCCGCGGGCCGCGGACAGGCGGCGCCTCGCAGGGGCGGGGGGGGGGGGAGTGGAGACGGGGAGGCGGGGGGGGAGGGGCAGATGGGGAGAGGGGCAGGGCAGAGGCAGGGGGGGCAGAGAGGGGACGGGCAGGGGCAGGGAGGGGCAGGGGGAAGAAAGGCAGATGGGAGGGGGGGGGAGGGGCAGGGGGCGCAGGGGCAAAGGGGGGAGAGGGGAGGGGCAGGAAAGGGGCGCGAGAGGGGGCGGGGGAAACTGCGGGGGGCCCTGGTGCGCGCATTGCCCATGCAGCATGGCGATACGATGCTGATGGGCCTCAATCTTCACGAGCGACTCCCCACCAGCGATGGATCTGGATCCACAAAAGCAGCAGCTAAGCGCAGGCAAGAAATAGAATGTCGAGAGGCTGGCTCCACCTCGGACGCCACACGGCAGGTAAATTTGGAATGCAAGCACGTAAGGCTCAAGCCAGAAGCATGTATTGTGAGTGTCCTACTTGATCAGCGAGCACATGTGGCAAGCGCCAAGAAGAAGGCGAGAATGCACGCAACAAGCTAGGTGGCACGGGCGCGCGCTCGGACCACTGCGAATAATCTCATGTACATGTGATGATGGACCTCCACCACAACGACGATGACGACGACGACGACGACGACGACGACGACGACGACGATGACGCCGACGACGATGACGACGACGACGACGATGACGACGACGACGCCGCCGCCGCCGCCGCCGACGACGACGACGACGACGACGACGGCGACGACGACGGCGACGGCGACGACGGCGACGGCGACGGCGACGGCGACGGCGACGGCGACGGCGACGGCGGCGGCGGCGGCGGCGGGCCGCCGACCCGAGCGGCGGGGCGCGCCGCTGACACAGCCGCGCACGGGGCCTTCGCGGAGGCCAGCGCCACGCGCGGGTTCTCCAAGGGCACCTCGCCAGCGGGCGCGCCGCCGGCGGTCCCCTGACATGGCTCTCGGAGGGCCCTCGGCGGCCATCAGAGGCCCAGGCAGCAGCGCCGTCAGTGTCGCCGTCGCCGAGTCAATCGTCGTCGTCGTCGTCGGTGGAGGAGGACGGGGAGAAGGACGAGGAAGAGGAGGAGGAGGAGGAGGAGGAGAAGGAGGACGAGGAGGAGGAGGGAGGAGGAGCAGGAGGAGGAGGAGGAGGGAGGAGGAGGAGGAGGAAGACGACGACGCAAAGGAGGAGGAGGAGGAAGAGAATGAGGAGGAGAAGCAGCAGCGGCAGCAGCAGGAGGAGCGGGAGGACGGGCGGGAAGGAAGAAAGAGTGGCCATATGGGAGAGAGCGAGGGAGGAGGAAGACGAGGGGTAGCGACCAAGAGGAGGAGGAAGAGAGGAGGAGGACGACGACGAAAAGGAAGTGAAGGCGATGAGGAAGCGAAAGGAGGAGGAGGAGCAGCAGCAGCAGCAGGAGGGAGAGGAGGAGGAGGAGGAGGAAGAGGAGCGGGACGCTGGTTTTCTGGTCCAACGCCATTCGGGCTGGTAAGATCTTCGGCATTCTGGCAGGACCGCCTTGCGAGACGTGGTGCTCCTCAAGGTGGCATGCCCTCGAGGGAAGAGCCCCGCGACCCTTGAGAACCCACGAGTACCCGTGGGGTGTTCAAGCAGCCAGCCAGACGGAACTGCAACAGGTAGCACTGGGCAAGGACCTCTACAGAACGGCCATACTGGTCATCAAGGCGGGTCTGAAATATGAAGTATCAGCCATACTCGAACATCCAGCTCCTGCCACCTGGTGCCCGCAAGCACCGAGCAACTAGCACAGAACGGAGACCAAGTGGCTACTGGACCAACAAGGCGTGGAACTTCACGACATCGACCAGTGTCAGTTCGGGCAGACAGTACAGAAACCAACATGCTTACTTACTAGCTGCGCACCTACGCGAACTACGGCAAGAGTTACGGGCAGTACCTGGAGGGCAGACCTGTAGGCACAACGGACATGACCGAGCCTACGGACGCGACGGCAGAGGTGGATGGAAGACGGCCCCACTCAAAGAATCCCCGTCGAGACTGTACAGAGCCGCGGCTGCGGCTTTCGCGGCGAGATGGGGACAGCCGGCAGACGACAACGCACCATGGGCTGCAGCAGCATCATCATCATCGTCGTCAGCATCATCATTAACACTATCATCACCATCATCATCAGCAGCATCAGCAGCAGCATCATCATCGCTATCACCATAATCCTGTCCGCATCTTCCTTCTCTACCCAGGCAGCACGGGCCCTGGCTCGCCTCCCGAGTTTCTAGCCGTCACCTAGCCCTTGTGAGCTGCGCGTAGAAGCAATGCAAAAATATATGACCATCCTGCATCCGCCGTACTCCATCCTCCGTCCTCTATGGCCATCCTCCTTCTCCTCCTCCTCCTCCTTCTCCTCCTCCCTCGTCCTCCCTCCTCCTCCTCCTCCTCTTCCTCTGCCTCATCACCATCACCACCACCATCATCACCACCACCATCATCACCATCAGTACCACCACCATCCCCACCACCATCACCACCATCAGCACTAGCATCATCATCAACATCATCATCATCACCACCACCACCATCACCATCACCATCACCATCATCATCACCACCACCATCACCACCACCACACCATCATCATCACCGCCACCATCAACACCATCATCACCACCATCATGACCATCTCCCTCAACCACTCCATCCTTCCGCTGGTGCGCACGGAGGCAGCAAGGCAGGGGGTGGCGCCCTCGCCGCTCCTGCGGGGCGGCCTGCCGCCTGGCGCGTGGGAGTGGTGCGCGCTCCCAGCGCGTCACCCGCCGCTCTCTGCCTCCGCCGTTGTCTGCCCTCCTCCTCCTCCTCCTCCGCCTCCTCCTCCTCCTGCTCTACCTCCTCCTCCTCCTCCTCCTCCTCCTCCTCCTCCTCCTCCTCCTCCTCCTCCTCTTCCTCCTCTCCTCCTCCTCCTCCTCCTCCTCCTCCTCCTCCTCCTCCTCCTCCTCCTCCGCCTCCTCCTCCTTCTCATCATCAGCATCAGCATCATCACCATCATCAGCATCAGCATCAGCAGCATCATTATCACCACCATCATCATCACCACCATCATCATCATCACCAGCAGCATCAGCATCAGCATCATCATCAGCATCAGCATCACCATCAGCTGCCTCATTATCATCATTATCATCATCAGCATCACCTGCAGCATCTTCAGCATCTACATAAGATTCATCATCATCAGCAGCATCATCAGCATCATCCGCACAATCATC
>CAUYUJ010007790.1:15000-44365 GCA_963575745.1 Prorocentrum cordatum
TTTTAGGGTTATAGGGTTATGCGGCTATAGGGCTTCAGGACCATAGGGCTATACGTCTATAGGGATATCGGGTTAAAGGGCTACAGCCATATAGAGCTATAGGGCTATAGGGCTATAGGGCTATAGGCCTACAGGGCTATCAGGGCTATCAGGGCTGAAGGGCTATAGGACTATAGGGCGATTGGGCTAGAGGGCTGCAGGGTTGTAGGGCTATAGGGCTGTAGGGCCATGGGGTCATAGGGCTGTAGGGCTATAGGGTCATAGGGCTGTAGGGCTATAGGGCTATAGGGCTACAGGGCTATAGGGCTATAGGGCTATAGGGCGATAGGTCTATAGGGCTATAGGGTTATAGGGCTATTGGGTTACAGGGCTAAAAAAGTATTATGATTATAGGGCTATGGGGCTATAGGGCTATAGGGCTATAGGGCTGCAGAGCTGTAGGAACATAGGGCTGCAAAGCTATAGGGCTATAGGGCTATACGGGTCTAAGGCTATAGGGCTATAAATCTACTTGGGAAATTTGGGCTATGGGGCTAGAGGGCTATAGGGCTATGGGGCTAAAGGGCTAAAGGGCTATAGGGCTATAAGGCTATATAGCTATAGGGCTATAGGGCTATAGGGCTACTGGGCACCCGGGCACCCGGGCACCCGGGCACCTGGGTACCCGGGCACCCAGGCACCGGGGCCCCCCCCCCGGCACCTCCGGGCACCTCCGGGCACCTCTGGGCACCCCTGGGCACCAGTGCACCCGGGCACCCACGGGCACCCGGGCACTCGGGCGCCCAGGCCGGCCACCGAAATCGGCGGCGAGCCTCACCCAACCGTATGAATCCGCTAGGTCTCCTGCAGAGGTAAGCTCTGATTGGTGAAAATTTGCCAGATCTTCACTGATTGAGGGCGGGTCGTTTTCAAAATGTGGCTCTCGCCTTAGAGCGGTGCACATTCGTTTCAAAAGTTTGCAAGGGCTTCACGGATTGAGGGTGAATAGTTTTCAACATGTGGCTCTCGCCGTAGCGCGCCGCACATTCGTTCTAAAACTTTGCAAGAGCTTCACGGACGGAGGGCGGCTCCTTTTCAAAATGCGGGTCTCGCCTTAGCGCGGCGTACACTCGCTTCAAATAATAATAAAACAACAAAAAAAAAACAAAAAAAAAAAAAAAAAAAAAAAAAAAGGGATTCCCATCATCAACGTACTAGAAACGGCGTGCTGGAAAGATTCAAGATTTTGCGGGTGCAACAGTTACATTGATTCCGAAGTCCTAGGAATGGCGTTCTGACGCGACTCGGGATCGTCAAAACGCACCAGTCAGGTTGATCCTTGGCGTGGGAATCCCAAGAACAATGTTTCGGCATGGTTCAGGGTCTTCACACGGGCAGTTCCATCAATGGGAATGAACCGTTATAGGGGCCTATGAAGAAGGAGCTTGGAGGGAGGGTTTACTCGACATCGTTGATGATTCTTGGGTTTACACTGGTCCTCCTCCTCCTCATCCTCATCCTCATCCTCCTTCTCCTCCTCCTCCTCCTCCTCCTCATTCTCCTCTTACTCTTATCCTCCTCCTGCTCCTCTGATCCTCCCCCTCCTCCTCCTCCTCCTCTTCCTCCTCCTCTTCCATTCATTTACCTTATAATAACTTCTCCCTCCCTGTCGCACCCAGAAACCAGTTTTTAGGGCGGGCCGGGCGTTTCGCCTGAGACTTCCTCACCATGTCTAACTCTGACGCTCAAAAATTGGCAAACGCTTGACAGATGGAGGGCGAGTCGTTTTCAAAATGTGGCTCTCGCCTTAGCGCCGCGCACATTCATTTTAAGAAATACAAGGGTTGTACGGATAGAAGGCGAGTGGTTTTCAAAATGGTGCTCTCGCCTCAGCGGGGCGCATTCGATTCTAAAGTTAACAAGAATTTCACGGATTGGGGGCGGGTGGTTTTCAGAATGTGGCTCTCGCCTTAGCGCGGCACACATTCGATGTAAAAAATTGCAAGGGCTTCACGGATTGAGGGCGGGTGGTTTTCAAAGTGTGGCTCTCGCCTTAGCGCCGCGCACATTCGATCTAAAATGTGCAAGGGCTTCACGGATTGAGGGCGAGTGGTTTTCAAAGTGTGGCTCTCGCCTGAGCGCCGCGCACATTCGATTTAAAAATTTGCAAGAGCTCACTGATTCAAGGCGGTTTCTTTTCAAAATGTGGCTCTCGCCTTAGCGCCGTGCACATTCGCTTTACAAGAGTTTCACGGGTTCCCATCATCAACGTGTAAGAAATGATGTTTTGGAAGGATTCAGGATTACGCGGGGCCAACAGTTACTTTGATTCCCTGTTGAAATCATAAATGTGGCGTCCTGGCGCGACTCAGGATCGTCAAGGCGCACCAGCCAAGTTGATCCGTGGCGTTGGAGTCGCGAGAACGATGTTTCGGCATGGTTCAGGGTCTTCAAACAGGTGTCTTCCAACGCGGCAGTTCCATCAATGAGAATGAGCCGTTGTATGGGGCCTATGAAGAGGGAGCTTGGAGGGAAGATTTACTCCAACATCGTTGATGACTCTTGGGTTTACACTGGTCCTCCTCCCCCTCCTCATCATCCTCCTCTTATCCTCCTCCTTCTGCTCCTCGTCTTCCACTTCCTTCTCCTCCTCCACCTCTGATCCTCCTCCTCGTCCTCCTCCTCCTCCTCCTCCTCCTCTTCCTCCTCCTCCTACTCCTCTTATCCTCCTCCTGCTCCTCTTATCCTCCTCCTCCTCCTCCTCCTCCTCCTCCTCCTCCTCCTCCGCCCCGGCAGCGATGACGACGGCGACGACCCCGACCGCGGCGACGACGGCCACCACCACCACCACCACCACCACTACTACGACGACCACGACCACAACAACGACAACGACAACGACAACGACCACGGTGGCGGCGACGTCGACGACGACGACGAAGACGACGACGACGACGACGACGACGACGACGACGACGACGACGACGACGACGGCGACGACGACTGGCGACGACGACGACGACGACGACGACGACGGCGACCACGACGACGACGAGCCCGACAGCGCTGACGACGACGACGACCACCACCACCATCACCACGACAACGACGACGACGACGACGACGACGACGACGACGACGACGACGACGACGACGACGGCGACCTCGACGACGGCGATCGGCGGCGGCGGCGCCTCCGCCGCGCGCACGGGGCGCCACTGGCGGCTGGCCAGATCCGCGCGAGGGGCCGCGCCCACCGGCGGCGGGGCCTCGCGGCGGACCCCGTGGATGCGGCGGACAACGACGGCGACGACGAACACGGAGACGAAAGCTCCGCGCGGCGCGCCGCGGCGGCGACGACTGGCGACGACGACGACGACTGGCGACGACGACGACGACAATGACGACGACGACCACGACGACGACGACGACGGCGACGGCGGCGACGACGACGGCGGCGGCGGCGGCGGCGGCGGCGACGAGAACGGCGACGACGACGTCGACGACGGCGGCGGCGGCGGCGGCGGCGATGGCAGCGGCGGCGTCGACGGCCGCGCCTGACCACGCGCCACGCGCTGCAGGGTGGACGCGATGCTCGGGTTCCGCAGCCTGGCCAGCGCCGCCCTGGCCCGGGCCTCGGCGGCGCCAGCGAGCTTCGGAGATCGCGCCGTCAAGGCGCATCGGCAGCAGGAGGGCGAGGAGGACGACAAGGAGAGGAGGGAGGAGGAGGAGGAGGAGGAGGAGGAGGAGGAGGAGGAGGTGGACAACGACGAGGGCGGCGACGAAACGAAGGAGCATGAAGAGCATCGCGAAGGGAGGAGGACGAGGGAGGACGAGCGGGGGGGCAGAAGCGGAAGCGAAGGCGCAGGAGGAGAAGGAGGAGGCCGAACCGAACCGATCGGTGCGGCGCGCAAGCTCCAGCACCAGAGTCCGATGTGCCGGCCGCGGATGCTGCCGCATGAAGACGGCACGAAAGACATGCCCCCCATGACCCTTGGCGAGCCCCACCAGCCACACGGGGCCTATAAAATCGACTAGCCCCATTACGGGCCTTGCAGGGCAGAAGGGACCCCACGAAGTCCCCGAGCCGTACACGCCGCGATCAGATGAGACAGATGGCCCCTAACACCCAAGAGCAGCCATGCGCGCGACCAAAGCGCACCATGAGACCAGAAATTGAACGGCGAAACGCAGCCGTGAAAAGATTTAATACATACAACACTCGGGTCGGGAATATCCGACACGGTGCCACAGGCACCGAGCGGCGTGTCGTCAGGTCCCCTCGAGCTCGACGACCACCATGAGGATGAGGGCGACGGCATCCGCGCGGAAAGCGTCGACGACGACTGCGGCGGTGACGACGAACGACGATTGACGACGACGACGACGACGACGACGACGACGACGACGACGACGGACTTTGATTACGACGACGACGGCGGCGACGACGACGCCAACGACCGGCGCCAATGCCGCGAGCACAACGGCGACGTCATCGGAACTCTGGACTCGTGAGGGTTCAATCCAGAATCCGAACCCAATATCCACAATCCAAAATCCCGTGTTCTGGCTTGGTTGAAAAGTGCATGTCGGAAGCCGAACTCGGAATGCGGAGCCTGGAATCTTGAATTCTGGACTAGGCGGTCCAATGCAGAATCCAATCCCAGGCTCGGATTTGCAAGTGCACGCCCCTGGCGCGCTGCAGGCGGGCGCCGTGACGACAGGGTGTGAAACAAGAACGCCACGATGAAAAGACGCATCAACTATCTACTCACAAATGTGCCTTCAAGGGTCTCCCGATCATCAATGCGGGCAACGTCAGCCCAAGAGCACTCATGATCGCCTGGTTCAAATTATCCCTGTGCGACCCTACCTAGGAGTTGGAGCCCCTAGGAAAGCAGCATAAGCTAAGCTAAGCTAAGCTAAGCTAAGCTATGCTAAACTAAGCTAAGCTAAGCTAAGCTAAATTAAACTAAGCTAAGTTCAGCTAAGCTAAGCTAAGCTAAGTTAAGATAGCTATGCTAAGCTAAGCTAACCCACGCTAAGCTAAGCTACTACGAGGTAAGCCAAGCCAAGCTAAGCTAAGCTAAGCTAGCGTAAGCTAAGCTAAGCTACGCTAAGCTAAGCTAAGCTACGATGGCGTAAGCTAAACTAAGCTAAGCTAATATGAGATAAGCTAAGCTAAGCTAAGCTAAGCTAAGCTAAGCTAAGCTAAGCTAAGCTAAGTTAAGCTAAGCTAAGCTAAGTTAAGCTAAGATAAGCTAAGCTAAGCTAAGCTAAGCTAAGATGAGATAAGCTAAGCTACGCTCAGCTAAGCTAAGCTAAGCTAAGCTAAGCTAAGCTAAGCTAAGCTAAGCTAGGCTAAGCTAAGATGAGATAAGCTAAGCTAAGCGAAGCGAAGCGAAGCGAAGCCAAGCTAAGCTAAGCTAAGCGAAGCTAAGCGAAGCGAAGCGAAGCTAAGCGAAGCTAAGCGAAGCTAAGCTAAGCTAAGCTAAGCTAGGCTACGCTCAGCTAGGCTAAGCTAAGCTAAGCTAAGCTGAGCTGAGCTAAGCTAAGCTAAGCTAAGCTAAGCTAAGCTAAGCTAAGCTAGGGGAACCCAGGGGGCGCAACTAGAGGAACCGCGGGGCGGGGACTGGGGGAACCGCCAGGGGCGTTTTACACTGCCCGGCCCCTTTAAGCAAACAAAGTAAGAACCCTCTAGGCAGAGCCTAGGTAGGGAACAAAATCAGATCTCGCAAGTCATCGGACCAACGTGGGCGGACCAACCCTGTCCAAAATCTGGGGCTCTGGGTCCGGAATGCATCCCTGGACTCCAGAATCTGGGATTCTGACTTTGAACCTCAAGAGTCCAATATGGAATCCCATTCTGGAATACCGAGATCTGGAAACCAGCATTTTGGAATCGACAATCTAGTCAGAGCTCGGGATGTGGAATTACTAAGATTCTGGATTCGGCTTTTGGATTGGACCTCTTCGTCTCGGAGCCCAGGGTATGTACCATGGCCCGCTGGACAGCTAACCCGCGACGAAGCCGTGGGTCAGCCCCGCTATGCCTCCGCTGGAGGAGGGGTCCCGTATCTCGTGGTCGGCCTCGGACCACTCCGGCGCACTCCCTCGATCTGGCAGCAAGATACGGTCAGAAGCTTTTGCTCTGTGGGGCGGGAGGCTTTGAAACGCACGGGAAGCTCGCGCTTGGGAGTGGGGACGCGGATAGCGTGTCGCGCCGAGGCGTCGTGGGCCAGAGCTGACGGAACGCCACGCTAAGCCGAAGCTCCCAACCGTATGACCTCGCCAGACGTAGGGTCCCGTCTCTCCCGGCTACACGCAAAAACGACTCTGGGCAAGAGTTGCCCTTGGTGCGCGGCGTTTGGGGGGCCCGCGGAGGGACCAAACCCAAGCGCGCAAGACGCTGCTACCGCTTCGCCTCCGGCGATCGGGGAACCCCATCGGGCCCGCACCAAAGGTCACTCCGGCGCAAGATCGCTCTTCGGTGGCGGACTCTGGAAACCTGAACCCAAAAACGCTGTCATCTCTTGGGGGCGCATCTTTTACTTCCTTTTCAAGCCACTGCCCCCTCTCGTCCACAGCTCTGGAGGCCTAGTGTTGGGCTAGTAACACTGTCTACCGAGGCTTACAAACGAGTGCAAAACATCGGCGCAATCGATGATCGATCGGAGCCCTTGAAATGCACAAGGCGGGACCGAAACCCGAGACACTGAGCCCCAGCGAGACACCTCGATCCCAACCTCGCGCACCCCATCCTCTGAGGGGGTGGCACTGCGAGGTCGGCCCCCCAAGCCCCTCTAGGCCCAGGAGGGCCGCCGGCCACAACAAGAGCCCACGGGAACCCCCAGCAAAACCGCTATGTGCCACCCCCTCTAGATGAGCGAAAAAATTGACTCAAAAAAGTTTGATTGCAGCTACTACTCCTAGAGCCCTCCCTCCTCCTCCTCAGTGCTTCTGGCGCTTGCTGCCCTTGCCCTTGGTCTTGCCCTGCTTGCCCGCCTTGAACGCGAGCCGCTCGACGGTCTTCGCCGCCTTGCTCCGCGGCGCCGTGTCGCGCTCCAGCAGCAGCCCTGCCGCGAGGGCGCCTCCGTTGTCCCGCAGCTGCATGAATGCCTGCTGGAGCTCCGGGTGGTGGCATGTTGCGAAGATCCACTTCTTCACCTCGTGGTTCGCGGTGTCCTGCGTCGTCACCATGAAGCACCTGGTGGCGTGGAAGATCGTCGTCGTGTCCTGGACTCTGGTGCTCCACTCCGCGATGCACTTCACGGCCTGCTTCGTCGCACTGGGGTCGGGCCCCTGTTGAATCGCCGCCTCCACCGCGGCCTCGTTGGCTTGTAGTGCTTCTGTTATGCGGTACAACACCATCTTCATCTGTGCGTCGGGGCGCTTGCCCCATGGGTGGCCCTCGAACTCGTCCTCCTTCTCTCTCTCCCTTCCTGCCCACGGCATTGTACTCGTCCACTCCCGCTTCCAAGGCCATCTGAACTTTGGAGTCGGCGCGATTGGTGAGCACAATGTTCACGCCCCGGCTCTGGCTGCGAAGGTTGTCCTCGTGTTGCAACACCAGCTGGGCCATCGCCAGCGTCAACTGTGGGAGCGCCGCCGCGGCCGCGCCTGCCTCGGCCTCCTCTCCCGCTCCTGCCGCGGCCCCGCCCACCGGCTCGGCGGGCCTCTTGGCCCGAATCTCCGCCAGCGGGGTGAACATCACTACGACCCGCTGCTGCTGGGACTGGCGGGGGGGCTGGATGGGCGCCTGGAGCCGCAGATGCCTGAAGCATTGGGCATCTCTTAGCACTGATGTGACGTTGGAGCGTATCCTTTCTGGTGAAAACCTGTTGGCAATACGGGCATGTCTTATTTTCCAAACTCGCCAGAGGAAGATCAAGTCGATTAGCAACTATCCCATGGGCTTGACGTCTGTGGCTATCGAGGCCCTTCGGGTCCCTGCACAAGTGACCGCACTCTGGACACTGAAGCATCTCATACTGCGTTCCATCGGCCCGCTCCCCTCCAGCAGGCGCGGGGTCACTCGTGGCCTGGAAAGACAACACCAATCTAAGGTCAGCCAAGGATAGTTCACAGAACCACCGAAGCCAAGGTTTAGACACTTCAGGTTCGGGTCCAGGGGCTCCTTCCCGAATACCAGCTGAGAGCGACGACCAAAGCGAAGCGAGGTCCTGGCCCAGTTGGGCCACCCTTCCCACGGTTTTGCTGGAGTTCACCCGCTTCTCGAAACTCAGGCGCCCGAAGATCACGGCCCTAACCGCGTACGTGGGATCATACTCAGGAGCCTCTGGGGCCAACCCTGGGGCAATCACTCTCTGCCACCACCTCAGCCGACGGAAGAGCAACGTTGACGAGACCGAATGAATATTAGCCTTGCGACGGATCGCCTCATTGGGGACGTGCTTGACATGAGCGGGAGAACGAAGCAGGTGTCGAAGCTTTTTGTTTTGCCAGCGTTCTAGTTTTTGGAGCTCCGACTGGGTAAGCACCGCGATCTCCATAGCGTATAAGGCGATGGACCGGACAAGTGAACTCCAAAACCGTATTTTGAGTCGGTAGCTAAGGTGTCCTTTAAATACTTTATGGGATAGCCTGCCGTGCACCACATTGGCTCCTTTCACACGTTGTTGTAGTTCTTCCCCCATCGAGTTGTCGTCCCTGATCCTGACCCCCAGGTACTTGACGGACCTTTGGGCGTGTACTTTCACTGAGCGACCCTCGTAGTCAATCATCTGGATCCCCGTACTTTTGGCGTTAATTTCCCTTCGGATTTTCTTGCACCCCGTTCCCGAGGACATCATCATGAGTTCGAGTTTTGGTACATTCATCTTCATGCCCCCCTCGTTGATCATTCGGAACAGGAACTGGAGGTAATCGGCAATCCGATCAAAATTCTCGAAAACGGCCAGACCTATGAGATCGTCGACGAACTTGACCTGAGACACGTCTAACTCGGCATTCACCTCTAATTCTAAGATGTCCCTGCCCCTGTACTTTTCGAAGTTGGGGTCCGAAATCACGGTGACCCCCTCGAAGCCCTGAACGACCTGCTGGGACGCAATCTCCTGGGTGATGAAATCATAGATGGCAATGAAGAGGAGCGGCCCTTCAACGCTTCCCTGACGAACCCCACGACGGATCAGGAGTGTTCTACACGGCCTGTTTGTTTTTACATCACGCAAAATGTAACGTGTCCCGTCGTGTAGGGCCTCAAGTGTTAGTCGGACGCCCTTCGAAACAGCCAGCCTGTCCAGTGATTCCCAAACCTTGTCCCTGGGTAACAAATCGAATGCTTTTTCCAAGTCAACAAGAGCAGCGACCAAGATCAGCGCAGGGAGGTTGGCGCGACTTCGGCACACCCGAAAACGACGAATGATCTCATCCACAATAACCACTGCGTCTCGTGTGGATCGCTGTGGCAATGCACCAAATTGGGTAGTAGATAATCGGCCAGCGCACTTACGTAACTCGCCCATGCATGCTACATTGATGAATGCTTTCCCCATGTGGTTTATCAAATTGATCGTTCGATAATGATCTTGAGCGTTACGTCCGTCACCTTTGGGTTTGCGAAGCGATACCGTTTCTCCATCTTTGAATCTCTGGGCAACCTGCTTCAGCTGGTGGCAAGCCTGGAAAACTTGGGTCAAGGGTTCGGCGACGTAGTCAAGGCAAAGCTTCCATATTTCTGCTACCGCCCCGTCTAATTGTGGTCTCGGCGTCGGTGACAACGCACTCCCGGGATCACTCCACTTCAAAACGGGGGCCGCCTTATGGTTGGGTAGTTTTCTGACCGCTTCAATCGTGTTCTCGACGGTGATGGCCTCCGAGGGGTCGTCCAAGAAGCCCACGCCGTGGCGTGGAGGCCGCTGCGGTGCAGACTCCGTAACATCTTCCGCCTGAAAAATGGTACACATGGCTCGGGCTCGTACTTCCATCTCCTCCTCGTGGTCAAAGCATACCGTCCCAGTAGCAGGGTTGTGGACCGTCATAGATGGCGCCGTGGGCTTCGGAGCGATACGTCTAATAATAGCGTAGCCCTTCCTGATGTCGTTGTGATGGTCCGCCTGCTCAGCTTGGTCAACTAGCTCTGCTGTTCGTTCTGTTCGTTGTCTACGAAAGGCTCGTACTGCTTTCTTCGCCAACCGCATGAAGTGCTTGTACTGGCTCGTTAGTGTCTTGTGTAGCCAGCTCTCCGGGACAGCCTTGGCGAGCATGCGTTGGTAGAGTTGCTTCTTGGCGATAAGCTCCCACGTCTCGTCAGGAAAGGCGGGGGCCGCCTGCTTGGTGGGCGGCGTGGTATAGATGTCCACCGCTGCGTCTACGATAGCGCCCTCGAGGGCATTGAAGTACTCAGACGTCGTGCCATACGCCTGGCCAGGACCACAAACATGTTGCCACTCTCCCTGGAGACGTCGCTCACGAAGATGCCGATCTACTGTGCCACACAACTGTGAGACCCGTTCGGGGATCGTGGAGCTCTCCTGCTGCTGGGCTCTCTGCAGGTCCTTGAGGTCTGTCATAATGAGGTCCCTATTCCAGCGAAGCTCTGAAGGAGGGCGTTGTAGCTTGCACCGTAGTCCAGCATATATCGTTGCCTCCACAGGTCGATGATCCCGATAGCCTCCCAAGCTCACTGGGAGGTCAATGAGCGGCCGGCTCGCTCGGCCGTAGCCTCCCTGGAGACGCACGCACACGTAGTCAATCGTTGACCAGCTCACCCCGTCCGTGTGGACCCACGTGGAGTTGAAGCGAGAGGCCTTGCCGAAAGTGTTGAGGGCTGCCAATCCTTGGTTCTGGAGTACCGACAAGAACTTGTGGCCATTCTGGTTCGTCCTGCTGAGGGACCTCCGAGAGCCTGCGAAGCCTGTGTTAGGAGGTGATGGGGCCACTGATGCGTTGGCATCTAAACACCAAACCAGGGCTGAGCGGCCGGGGATCCTCGAGATGGTGTCTTCGCACTGCTGCCAAAATGCATCCTGGGACTTCCAGTGTTTTTCATTCACTTCAGTGGTCTGGCCCTGGGGCGCTCTGGGAGGCTCGTTGGTCCAGGAGTACCCGTTGAGGACGTAATGGTCTCGGGGTCGACGGCCAGCCCTACGTAATCGAACACCCAAATCTTCAGAAGTTGTTTTGAACGCTTCTTCCGCAACATTCCAAGGCCCGACGGGGCCGAGGGCGAGGGGTCGACATGGGGTTCAGGACAAACACCGCTTGTGGCAAGCGCGGCTATCGAGGAGCGAGTCCAATGCTGACCTTTATACCAGCAGGCTCCTGTCAGTGCCACCAGCCTCAGTGCACGTCGATGGGCTCGTTTGTTCCCCATACGCCCTGGCTCCCGCAGACGTTCCTGACGTCAACGACTGGATTTTGCGGTTCAGCTCGGTCGGGCAGCCGAGCAGCGCTCACCTCGCAGGCGTCGGCGTCGTTCTCCACAGCCGACTCCCTCATGCAGCAGCGGGCAACGCCATGGCTGGGGGGATGCTGTGAGTCAGCCTGGTGGGGAGTTGCGACCCCACGCGCGCCCGAGCAAGCGACGTCCTTGAGCCGCCGAGGCTTCCTTTTACTTCCGCCGCCTTCCGCCGGCCTTCCTTTTTGGACGCTACTCCCATTCCCAAGGAAGTTTCGCGGGGACAAGTAAAAACAACCGCAATAAACCGCGGCGCAACCTAAAAGACCTAAGGTGCCCTCAGGTGCCCGCCGGCCTTCTGCCGGCTTCCGCTGGCGGAGGCGGCCTCGCTTCACTTCCGCCGGCCTTCCGCCATCCCTCCACCGAGGAAGCACCGGCAACTCCTTCGACCCTCGGAGGCAAGTCCCTTTTTGGAACGCCTCACGTGCCTGGTCACGTGACCCTCCTAGTGGTGGTGAGGAGGAGGAGGAGGAGGAAATGAAGGAGGAGGAGGAGGAGGAGGAGGAGGAGGAGGAGGAGGAGGAGGAGGAGGAGGAGGAGGAGGGGGGGGGGAGGAGCCCGCGACCCTCCTAGCGGCGACACCCTTTGGCACTGCCCGAACGTTGGCGACCCCGTCGTCGACACCCTCTCGGACGCTTCTGGGGGGCCGAAGTAATCCGAACATTCGCCGACCCTTCGGCGTGGGTGAGACGCTTCGGCGACCGTCGGCGAAGTTCGCCGACCATTCGTTGGAGTCGTCGTCGTCGTCGTCGTCGTCGTCGTCGTCGTCGTCGTCGTCGTCGTCGTCGTCGTCGTCGTCGTCGTCGTCGTCGTCGTCGTCGTCGTCGTCGTCGTCGTCGTCGTCGTCGTCTCCAGCGCACGCCTTCCCCGCTCTGGCCACGTGCAGCGGGGGCCCCGGCGGAGGCACGCCCAGGACCCCCCGCGGGCCCCTCCCCGGAGGAGCGCCAGCTCTGCATGCCCGAGTCGCCCTTTCTGGAGGCCCTCCTCATCCTCCTCCTCCTCCTCCTCCTCCTCCTCCTCCTCCTCCTCCTCCTCCTCCTCCTGCTCCTCCTCCTCCTCCTCCTCCTCCTCCTCCTCCTCCTGCTCCTCCTCCTCCTCCCGAGTCGCCCTCCCTGGAGGCCTCCCACAGGGGGCGCGAGCAGACGGGCTCGGAGGCTCGTGCCGCGTCACCAATGCTTCGGCGACGCATCGGCGACGCAACGGCGGCGGCGGCGATGCGTCGGCGGCACGGGCGCGGAGAGCTCCGCGCTCCGCAACGAGCCTCATCGTCGATGCGTCGGCAATGCGGCGGGATCCTCCGACCCCATCCGCGCGAAGCCCAGCGGGAGGCCTGGAGACTCTCTGACTGGCCCGTGGCCTGTCGGGCGCCGGGGAGGCCCGAGAGCAGCATTTACCCCGCAGGACACGCCTCCCAGACAGCCGTCGATCTGGCCACACCAAGCTCCCCGATGCCTTCACAGGGGGCGCTTTGCCTCCCCACTCTCCATGGTACCCAGGGCCCGAGGACGGGCCCCGCGGAGGCCGAGAAATCGAAGAAAAGACTCCGAGCTGCATTGTTGAATCTGGAAAATCGTCGGAGATCGGGGGTTCCTTCACGGCAGCCCCAGCTGTGGACCTCCCGGAGGGGCCTCCCGGATGGTGTCTGAGGGGATGGGGCCGGAGGATCGCGCCGCACAGCCGATGCCTTGGCTGGGAGCTGATCGGGCTCCTCACCAAGCCGAACCGGCGATGCATCGGCGATGCGGCGCCCGTCCTCCAGCCCCACCTGCTCCGACGGGTGCCGTTTCGGGGCCTCTCTTGGGGGCCTCTTGGGGCCTCTTGGGGCCTTTTGGAGGAGGAGGAGGAGGAGGAGGAGGAGGAGGAGGAGGAGGAGGAGAAGAAGGATAAACGCGACAGGCTCGATCCTTTCGTTGGTCTAACGTTAATAGAGGAGGAGGAGGAGGAGGAGGAGGAGGAGGAGGAGGAGGAGGAGGAGGAGGAGGAGGAGCCTAGATCCCTGCCGTGCGCGGCCGCGAGCCGGTGGGTGGCCGGGCGGGGCGAGGGCCGGCCGAGCCCGCCGCCGTGGCGTGCTCCGAGAAGAGCGCGGGGCGCGGGGTGGCGCGGCCCAACGGACGGGCGGCCTCGCGGGGGGGGGACCCTCCTGCCCAGAGCAGCCGGAAGAAACGCATAGACCTCAAGACGCTCTCGGAACTCCGCGGGGGTGTCTCGGCTCGGCGCTGTTGCTTATGCATCACGTGCACATGTAAGCGTATACGAACTCCCCCCCCCATCTCAGCCCATCGCCATCGTCATCGCCATCGCCGCCACCATCTTCATCATCATCATCATCATCATCATCATCATCATCATCATCATCATCATCATCATCATCATCATCATCATCATCATCATCATCATCATCGTCATCATCATCATCATCATCATCATAATCATAATCATAAGCATCATCATCATCATCATCATCAGCAGCATCACCATCATCATCAGCAGCATCATCATCAGCATCATAATCTTCTTCATCATCAGCATCAGCATCAGCAGCAGCATCATCATTATCATCGTCCTCGTCGTCGTCATCGTCATCGTCGTCATCATAATCATCACCATCATCATTATCAGCATCAGCATCAGCATAAGCATCATCATCACTGTCATCATCAGCTTCTTCATCATCGTCATCAACAACATCGTCATCATCAGCATCAGCATCACCAACATCCTCATCCTCAGCCTCCTCATCATCACCATCATCATCAGCAACAGCACCATCTTCATCAGCACCGTCATCAGCATCATCACCACCACTATAATCATGATCGGCATCATCACCATCAGCATAATCATCATCATCATCATCATCATCATCATCATCATCATCATCATCATCATCATCATCATCATCATCATCACCATCATCGTCATCGTCATCGTCATCGTCATCGTCATCGTCGTCGTCACCACTATCATCAGCGTCAGCATCAGCATCAGCATCATCATCACCCTCATCCTCATCCTCCTCATCATCACCATGATCATCACCACCACCACCACCACCATCACCATAATCAACAGCATTAGCAGCATCATCATCCTCGTCGTCATCGTCGTAGGCGTCGGCGTCGTCGTCGTTGCCGTAGTAGGCGTCGGCGTCGTCGTCGTCGTTGTCGACGTCGTCGTCGTCCTCGTCCTCCTCCTCATCACCATCATCATCGTTATCATGATCAGCATCAGCATCGTCATCATCATCAGCATCAGCATCAGCATCATCATCACCATCACCATCACCATCACCGTCATCATCATCATCCTCATCATCATCATCAGCATCATCATCACCATCATCATCATCATCATCATCAGTATCACCAGCATCATCGCATCATCATCACGTCCATCCATCCAGCCAGCCATCCATCCATCCAGCCATCCATCCATTCTCCTTCTCCGCCACCTCCGCCACCTCCTCCTCCTCCTCCTCCTCCTCCTCCTCCTCCTCCTTCTCCTCCTCCTCCTGCAACCGCACCCCACCTCCCTCCCCACTTCCCCTCCCCTGACCCCCCGTCCCTGCCCGACCCCCCTCCCCTGGGAAACCAAAAGACATCCATACTGGTAATTCCCGGACCTCTCCCAGGGTGCGTTCCGACCAGAAGTTTGGAGCGAATCCACTGGTGGCGACGAGGGCATTCCAGGAGGCCCGACAAGGCGAAAGCGAGGCCAGCGTAGCGACATCGGCACGTACATGCTCGGCCCCTCCCCCCTCCCTCCGCCCGCCAGCACCCCCGCCCCTCGCAAACCGCCTGCATCGGCGCGGGCGCGGTCGCCACCCTTCGCGCGGTCAGTTGCTGGCGCGCGCCGCCACCGCCGACGGGTTCGCGGGGCACGCCCTGGTTCTGCGCGTCCGCCGCCGCTCCGCCGCCCAGGGCCAGCAGCGGCCGGCTGCGGGAGGGGGAACTTCGACGGCTGCAGCGGACCCAAACAGTCCTCCTCCTCCCCCTCCTCCTCCTCCTCTTCCTCGTCCTCCTCCACCTCCACCTCCTCCTCCTCGTCCTCCTCCGCCTCCTCCTCCTCCTCCTCCTCCATTTCCTCCTCCTCCTCCTCCTCCTCCTCCTCCTCTTCCTCTTCTCCCTCTTTCTCCTCTCCTCCTCCTCCTCCTCCTCCTCCTCCTCCACCTCCTCCTCCTCCTCCTCCCTCCTCCTCCCTCCTCCTCCTCCTCCTCCCCTCCTCCTCCTCCTCTCCTCTTATGTTCTCCGTGTTCCCATGCTTCCTCCTCCTCCTCCTCCTCCTCCTCCTCCTCCTCCTCCTCCTCCTCCTCCTACTCTGCCTCCTCATCCTTCGCCTCCCCCTCCTCGTCCTCCTGCTCATCCTCCTCCTCCTCCTCATCATCATCCGTTTCCGCAAGGCATAGAAGGGCACGGGATCCGCAACTCCCTACAAAAACAAAACCAACTCAGATTGGTGCAGACCTCGACAACTCCGAAGATTGGATAGGTGCCAGAGGAGATGTACCTGTACCCTCCTTTGTGCAGTCTGCCCCAAACCTTCTTGACCAAACCAGGGAGCTCACCTTCGCAGGAGGCGGAGGGCTTGGCAAGACGAGCTGGTAAGATCACACCACATCTCGAGCACCCAATTAGATCGACCTCACCTTGAAGTCGAAAGTGGACCAAGGACTGCAACGGATCCACAAAGGGCAGCGAAGGGGCCACGAAGGGCTGCAACGGGGCCACGAAGGGCAGCGAGATCCTGATTCCTAAATAATCTGTGAGGAAGTCCAAAGCGTGAGCGCGACTCCTGGGTGCCTGAGTGTCGGGAGCGTGGCGCTTGAGTAAATTGCAATAAATTCCAACGCAAAGGCGCATTTCTTGAGCAATTGCAAACAAGTCTCCTGCGAGAGCGCGACTCCAGAGCGCCGAGAGAGCGATTCCTGAATAAATTGCAAGGAAGTCCCAAGACAGAGCGCGATTCCTTACTAAATGCGAGGACGTCTCCGGCGGGAGCGAGAGTCCTGGCTAAATTGTGAAGAAGTCTCAGGCGGGAGCCGTTGTTGTTGTACCCCGGGGGGCCAGGAGCACAGTTTGAGGAGGAAGTCTTTCCCTGATAAAAGACTGGGTGCGAGCGCCGGGAGGGGCACTTCAATTGGGAAAATACAATGTGCACCGCAGGGGGGATCAACAAAAATCATTCTTCAATACTGAACAAACAACAACAACAACAACAACAACAATCATTTTACCCGAACGCGTGGTGTTCTCCCCAGTGCCCGGGTTTTCATACGACACCAGACAATACCCCCACTTCGTGGGGGGGCATTACAAGCTCTACCAAATATCCAAACGACTCTTCGCGACCACCCAAACCCAGCTTCCCGCCCTATGACGTTGGGACACTTCACTTCGTGGCGTGCGGACGACCGTGGCTACTACACTGGCGTGGGGTACACACCCACAGAACTTGGTCACTTATTCGGGGCGCGCATGTGTCGGCGGCCGAGGGCGCAACCTATGGCGCAACCGCAAGGGATTATGGCCCCTGGCAGGCGCGCGAACCCCGTTGCAAGAGCGTGCGAAAGTAGCTCGCGCGAGCTCATGTAACATAAATGTTGGGAAACCATTGTTTTTTTTTTAGGATTCGGACAGCGCGCGCGGGTGGAAATTTTGAAAAGTCGTGCAGCTGTTTTTCGAGGACCTACGGTGCGATTCGTGTGATTTTATGATGCGCGGTGGTAAAATTCTTAAGAACCCAATGGTTTTTGGAGATTTCGGCGTGCGCGCGCGAAGAAAAAACGAATCTGTCCCGCATGGTATTATTTGACAGGGATGATGGCCCTGGCAGGTGCGCAACCGTTGTCGCAGAAGTTCGAAAAAGTTGCTCGCAAAAGCCCGCTTGACAGAAATGTTGAAAAAATGTGAGGTTTCCTACGAATCCGCAAGAGCGCGCGGGATGAGATTTTGACATTTTTTTGTTGAAAAACCATTGGTTTTTTAATGTTTTTATGTTGAAATCGTTCCGAACACTAAGCTTTTGGAAGGATTTCGTCTTGCGCGCGCGAATGTCCACTTTACCTTATTTTTTACAAGGGATTCTTGCAACAACAACAACAACAATCATTTTACCCGAACGCTCAGTGTTCTCACCAGTGCCAGGGTTTTCATACGACGCCCGCCAATACCCCCACTTTGTGGGGGGGCCGGTTCAAGCTCTACCACATTTCCAAACGACTCTTCGCCACCACCCACACCCAGCTTCCCGCCCTATGACGTTCGGACACTTCACTTCGTGGCATGCGGACGACCGTGGCTACTACACTGGCGCATGGTTTCAATGACTTCTTGTGGTAACATCTTGTGGAAACTAGCTTAGTATACGACGACGACGATTTGAAGGGCCTACGGTGCGAAAAATGATTTTATGTTGCGCGGTGCTAAAATTCCTACGAAACCCAATGGTTTTTGAAGATTTCGGCGTGCGCACGGAAAGAAAAAACGAATGTGTCCCGCATGGTATTATTTGACAGGGATGATGGCCCTGGCAGGTGCGCAACCGTTGTTGGAGAAGTTCGAAGCACGTGAAGAAGTTGATCGCAAAAGCCCGTTTGACAGAAATGTTTAAAAAAGTTGGGTTTCCTGCAAATCCGCAAGAGCGCGCGGGATGAAATTGTGACACTTTAAAAAAAAAAAAAAAAAATTGGTTTTTTGATGTTTTTATGTTGAAATCGTACGAACACTAAGGTTTTGGAAGGATTTCGTCTTGCGCGCGCGAATGTCCACTTTACCTTATTTTTTGCAAGGGATTCTTGAAGTTTGGTTATTTTAGAACAAGAAATTTCATTTTATAGTGTTTTTTGCAAGGGACAGCGGGGGGGAACAAAACAACCGGATCTTGATGACATCGTATTACCTGAGGCTTCCTCACGAAAATGATGAAAATGTAGCTGCGGCCTAGGCGCGGCGAGGGGGTCGCGCACCAGGGGCCCCAACAATAATTATTCTTTAGAATAAATAATGTTCAACAACAACAACAACAACAACAACAACAACAACAATCATTTCAAGACTGTTCGCCCTTATCTGCTCGAGTGTCCAATAACGCGTATTTCCCAAACCCTCGATACCCGCCCTCTTCGTCTTCGATCGAACCCCTTTTGGGGGGTATACCTTTCTTCCCTGCAAGCCGGGCCCTGGCAAGCGGCGGGGCGGCCGCGGACCGTCGGCCTGGCCAGCGGCAGCGCTGATCGGCTGGGCGGCCGCGGACCGTCGACCCGACCCCGAGAGGGACGGACAGGGGACCGACCACGACGACGACGACGACGACGACGACGACGCCGACGACGACGACGACGGCGACGACGACGACGAGCGAAAGCGAGAGCGAGAGAGAACGACAGAAGGGCCACAAGGACACGAAGTAGACCACGAAGGGCGACAGCGGGGACACTAAGGGAATGCGTATGGGGCCACGAAGAGCGCGAACGAGCGGGGGCCACGAAGGGCAGATAATGTGGGGCCATAGATGCCAACGATGGGGCCACTGAGGGTAGCAACTGGGCCACGCAGGACAGTGAGGGGGCCACAAACGGCGACAGCGGGGCCACGAAGGGCACGCACATGGGGCCACAACGGGCGCGAACGAGCGGGGGCCACGAAGGGCATACGTATACTGGGCCGCGAAGGGCAAGGACGGGGCCACTGAGGGTAGCAACTGGGCCACGAAGGGCAGCGAGGGGGCCACGAAGGGCGACAGCGGGGCCACGAAGGGCATCCATATGGGGCCACCACGGGCGCGAACGAGCGGGGGCCACAAAGGGCATACATATATGGGGCCACGAAGGGCAGCGAGGGGGCCACGAAGGGATGCCACGGGGCCACGAAGGGCAGCGAGGGGGCCACGAAGGGCTGCAACGGGGCCACGAAGGGCAGCGAACGAAGGGCTGCAACGGGGCCACGAAGGGCAGCCACGAAGGGCAGCGCCACGAAGGGCTGCAACGGGGCCACGAAGGGCAGCGAGGGGGCCACGAAGGGCTGCAACGGGGCCACGAAGGGCTGCAACGGGGCCACGAAGGGCAGCGAGAAGGCCACGAGGGGCTGTAACGGGGCCACGAAGGGCAGCGATGGGGCCACGAAGGGCTGCAACGAAACAAAGCGACTGGGCCACGAAGGGCTGCAACGGGGCCACGAAGGGCAGCGCGATCCCGATTCCCAGGTAATCTGTGAGGGAGTCCTAAGCGTGAGCGCGACTCTTGGGTGTCTGGGTGTCGGGAGCGCGGCGCTTGAGTAAATTGCCAAAAAATCCAACGCAAGGGCGCTATTCTGTGTAGTAAATTGCAAGCAAGTCTCCAGCGAAAGCGCGACTCCAGAGCGCAGGGAGAGCGATTCCTGAATAAGTTGTCAAGAAGTCCCAAGCGAGAGCGCGATTCCTGAATAAACTACGAGGAGGTCTCGGGCGGGAGCGGGGGTCTTGGCTAAATTGTAAGGAAATCTAAAGTGGGAGCCGTAGTTGTTGTAACCAGGGGGCCAAGGGCCCACTGTAAGCCTCGAGACTTTCCCTGGTAAAAAACAGGGTGCGAGCGTCGAGGGCACACTTTGAATGAGAAAAAGCAGTATGCACCGGTGGGGGGGGATCTGGGAGGAGGAGGAGGAGGAGGAGGAGAAGGAGGAGGAGGAGGAGGAGGAGGAGGGGGCAGGGGAGGAGGAGGAGGAGGAGGAGAAGGAAGAAGGGGGATCAACAATTATTAGTCTTCAGAAACGAAAGTTCAACAACAACAACAACAGAAAGCGCGCCACCGTGCCGCGCGGGCCGCCGGCTCTGGCGGCGGCCCGCGCGCGGCGCCCGCGGAGCCGGCGGCGCGGCAACCTGGCCGAGCTGCCGTCGTCGCTTCCACCGCCGGGCCCGCCGTCTTCGTCGACTCCTCCTCCTCCTCCTCATCCTCCTCCTCCTCCTCCTCCTCCTCCTCCTCCTCCTCCTCCTCCTCCTCCTCCTCCTCCTCCTCCTCCTCCTCCTCCTCCTCCTCCTCCTCCTCCTCCTCCTCCCCCCAGATCCCTAGAAATTCCACGTATTTGAAGATTCGATGCGGAAGATGTCGTCGCTTTCGACGTCTGGGGGCCCTCGCTGGGCCACGGAATCGTCAAAAAACGGCTCGGGATGGAAACCCAGCCCCAGGGAAAGGGTCGGGACTTCTGGGCACCTCGTATTGGAAAAATCGGGACATCGGATCAGTGGGCCTCTAACGATACGATTTTATCCCAAAATCCTGTGGTGTTGGGTCGTCGTTTTGAAAGGACAGCACCGCGTCTCACTCCCACCTCCCCCTGCCCCCTCTTCCCTCCCCCATCCTCCCATCTGTGCCTCTGCTCTCTGCATATCATCGTCGCCATCATCATCATCATCATCATCATCATCATCATCAGCAGCAGCAGCAGCATCATCATCACCATCGTCAGCATCATCATCATCATCATCATCATCATCATCATCATCAGCAGCAGCAGCAGCAGCAGCAGCATCGTCACCATCATCATAACCAACATCAGCATCAACATCATCATCATCATCCGTGCGAGCATTATCATCACCATCAGGAACATCATCAGTATCACCAGCATCATCACCATCAGCATCATCATCGCCAGCATCCTCCTCATCAGCATCATCAACAGCATGCTCACCATTATCGTCATCAGCAGCAGTATCATCAACGCCATCAGCATCAGCATCATCTGCACAGGCATCATCACCATATCCTCACAAGCTTCGTCATCATCACCAGCAGCAGCAACATCATCATGATAACCATCGTCGTCCATATCCTCATCCTCAGCATCATCAGCAGCAGCAGCAGCAGCGTCATCACCATCATCATAATTATCAGCATCACCAGCACCATCATCAGCAGCATCATCAGCAGCAGCATCACCATAAACATCATCAGCATCAGCGCCATTATCCTCATCATCGACGTCACCATCATCACCATCACCATCATCATCGCCCGCATCACCACCAGCAGCAACAGCATAAGTATGAGCATCGTCATCATCATGATCATTATCGTCATCAGTATCATCATTACCACCATCGTAAGCATCAGCATTGTGATCATAATCATCACCATCACCGTCATCAACATCATCAAGGGCACCATCGTCGTACTCGTCTGCATAATCAAGATCAGCATCATCATCAGCAGCAGCATCATCAGCACCATCGGCCCTCGGCAATCAATTTCGGCACACCCCTCACACGCTTCGTGGCCCCTTAGGGAGCTCCACTTAAGGACACCCCTGTGGCAGGGCCTCTATGTGAGCGTCACACCCGTTTCGGCACACCCCTCAGACGCGTCGTGGCCCCATAGGGAGCTCCACCTAAGGCCCCAGTGGCGAGGTCCACACGTGGGCTTCACCCCCGTTTCGGCACACCGCTCAGACATTTCGTGGCCCCATATGGGAGCTCCGCCTGAGGCCCCAATGGCAGGGTCCGCATGTGGACGTCACACCCGTTTCGGCACACCCGTCACACGCTTCGCGGGCCCCATGGGGAGCTCCACCTAAGGCCCCAATGGCAGGGCCCGCATGTGGGCGTCACGCCCGTTCCAACACACCGCTCACACGTTTCGTGGCCCCCGTAGGGATCTCCACCTGAAGCCCCAATGGCAAGGTCCGCAATGTGGGCGTCACCACGGCACATCCCTCACACGTTTTGTGGCCCCATGGGGGCCCCACCTGAAGCCCCAATGGCAGGGTCCGCATGTGGGCGTCACACCTGTTTCAGCGCACCCCTCGCACGCTTCGTGGCCCCATAGGGAACTGCACCTAAGGCACCCAGTGGCATGGTCCGCATGTGGGCGGCTCGCCCGTGTCTGCACGCCGTTCACACGGTTCGTGGCCCTAGGATGCTAGCTAGCTCCACATGAGGCGAGGCCCCAATGACAACGTCCGCATGTAGGCGTCACACCCGTTTCGGCACACCTCTCACGGTTCGTGGCCCCATAGGGGCCGACTGAACCCCCAGTGCCCCAGTGGCAGGGTCCGCATGTGAACGCCACGCCCGTTTCAGCACACCTGTCACACGCTTCGTGGCCCTAGGAGCTCCACGTAAGGCACCAGTGGCGAGGTCCGCATGTGGGCGCCACACCCGTTTCGGCACACCCGTCACACGTTTCGTGGCCCCATAGAGACCTCCACCTGAAGCCCCAGTGGCAGGGTCCGCATGTGGACGTCACACCTGTTTCGGCACACCCGCCACACGTTCTGTGGCCCCCACAGGCAGCTCCACCTAAGGCCCAGCTGGCAGGGTCCGCATGTAGGCGTCACCCCCGTTCTGGCACACCCCTCACTCGCTTCGCGCCCCCTCCTGGGGAACTCCACCTGCGACGATACGCACAACAGCGCTACTCACAGGGGCACAGGGCTGGGCCCTTCACCTGGACCCTTTCGATCCGGGGGCGTGGCCGCTGGCGCCCGACGCTGCCGCGGGGGGCCCCTGCCCGCCAGCCCACAGGGGCTCCTTCCTGGACCCTGGGACCATCAAAAAGGGATCCGGGACGACACACTGACGGCCAGAACCTCTGCTCAGCGTGTCACGGCGGCGGCCCCGGCGACGCGCCAATCCCTGCGAAGGCGGCCAGTTCGAGGCCTGGGAATTGGCACCAACACCAGCCCAGGGGGTTGCCTCCACATGGGAAAAATGATCCTAGATTTCGGTGTTGGTGGTAATATTTCGGTCACCTTTTCATTCCAAAATATTACACCATCACCGAGATCGGGATCGTCTTCCCTCGGTGGAGGCACACCGCCGACCTTGGTGTTGGTGTCAACCTCTAGGCCTGCGAGCCAGCATGTTGCCCCGCTCCGCGGGGCGGGAGGCTGAGAAGGGCTCGGAGGCGCTGGCGCCTGGGGGCTGGGAAGCGCTCAGCGTGTCGCGCGGAAGCGCGGGAGACCAGAACCGGCGGCGCGACACGCTCAGCCAAAAAATTCTTGACCGGAGTCCTGGAGGCCTTGCGCGGCAACTTGAGACCCAGTCTCCATCGAATCCACGTCAGACATATGTCTGAGTCACGTCGAAGTTACGTGGGACTTGCGTCGGAACATCGCCGCGCGAACGTCGTCCCATATCTCTCGGGGCGGACGTGAGGACTATGCAAGTATTGCGCGTCGCACGAGAACCTGCAGGATTTTCGGAATGGTCCATCGACGCTTCCAAATCTCCTAAGACTTGAGTCGTCTGCCCTCGGCGTCTTTCCTCGGATTCGGCCTCCAGGGCTCCTTCCTGGTCCCCACGACCATCATAAAGGGATTTCGGACAAAACACCAGCCCCAGGGAAGGGGTCGTGACCTCTGGGGCGGCGCATCGAAAAAGAATCGCATCGTCGGCTGTCTGGGTCGCCGTCGCCCTCCCCACTCATTCAAGCACTGACGGCGCGGCAGCTGAAGCCCCGGCTGGTGAAGAGACGAGAAAAAGCTGGCGCCCTCCAATCACCGGGAAAGAGCTGGACGAGAGCCGGAAGGGAAGCGAGACGAGAGAACCGAAGGGGAGGCACCCTGCTCGATCCCTGGCGCGACGGTCGAAAGAGGAGGCAGACGAGCAGGAGCTGGGAGAGGCGCCAGTCGTGCCCCGCCCCACCTGCAGGCAGCCCAGGCCACCGAGCCAGACCCCCGGGAATGTCCAGCCGTGCCACGGGGCAAAGAGTCCTCCTCCACCTCCTCCTTCTTCTGATTGTTTGTATTCTGAACATTGTTAGCATCACTACTAGCAGTAGTATGTAAATGATTGTGAGTACTCTTACGAGTAGTGTTAGTATGCTTACCAATGGAATTGCAAGTAGTAGTCGTACTATCGTTCATATTAGTGTTTTCTTATTGGTGCTATTATTGCTAGCAATATGAATGCTCAAATGTATTACTGAGTATTGATACGAGTAGTCGCATTAGTATTAGCATTAGTGATATGGTTCTTCTTATCGGTATTAGCGTTGTTATTATTATTCTGATTCGCCGTGATATTAGCATTGGCATTCTTATTGTTCGTATTGATAATATTTCTCTTACGATTAGTATTATAATTGATCGCAGTAATACTCTTATCACTGCTACTACCACAATTCGTGTGATTCATATCATGTGCATCCTGTTTGTTTGGTCGATAGCATTACGTTCAGAGCTTCCCTGAATATACATATTATTCGTGGCATTAAACTTAACAGTAGTATTCTTAATATGCTTCATCTGTTTTATTGATCGTGTTCTTGTTATAAGTGCTACCGTCACTATGATCAGTATCAATACTGTTAGTAATAGTGCTACGATTCCTCCTTCTCCTCCTCCTCGACGCAGGTGAAGGACTGCCGCAGTGCAGCCTGATGGCCCAGGGAGCTGGAGGCTTGATTGGGGGCGTTAGACTCCCGTCGGGGGTAGACAGCAGACTGTCTCTCGATCGGAGTTGCTGGCGTCCGCACTTGCGTTCGACCATGTGGCTGTGGCCCTCCGTTTGATTGCAGGCATCGTCGAAAGAATGGGGCAGATCAGGCCCTCTGGTCGCGTACCCGAGTCGTCCTCCGCAGCAGGAACGCAAAGGTCCTCCTGAAATGGATTCCCTCGCACACGGATGAGACCCCTCCTCCTCCTCCTCCTCCTCCTCCTCCTCCTCCTCCTCCACTCCTCACTCCTCCTCCTCTCCTCTCGCCTCCTCCTCCTCCTCCTCCTCCTCCTCCTCCTCCTCCTCCTCCTCCTCCCTCTTTGTCCGCGCCCGGGCTCGCCGTGCGGCGGCCCTGGCGGCGGGGGCCGATCCATGGGGTGGAGCTCGGGCCTCCGTTGCGCGAGGGCCGGTGCCGTCGCGCCCCCCTCGGCTGCTGCTAGATCCTCCTTCCTCCTCCTCCTCCTCCTCCTCCTCCTCCTCCTCCTCCTCCTCCTCCTTCCTCCTCCTCCTCCCCTCCTCCTCAGCATCCTCCTAACTCCTCCGGTCCTCCTCCTCCTCCTCCTCCTCCTCCTCCTCCTCCTCCTCCTCCTCCTCCGTTGCGCGAGGGCCGGTGCCGTCGCGCCCCCCTCGGCTGCTGCTAGATCCTCCAGCCACGGCCTACGCAGAACAAGGCGGCGAGCGGAGGTGCCGACAGCAGGCCTCGGAACAAGTGAGCGAACACTCCTGCCACAGTCATCCGTCAACGCCTCCTCCTCCCCCCAAACGTTCAGAGTTGGCGGTGGGTCTGATGAGGTGCACTCCGACCGCAGTGTCCCCCGCGCGTGCCAACATTGAGGTTGGGGGGAGGGGGAGTGTACAGTAATTGTTTCCCTCTACCATATGGTCCCAGCGTCAGGAGTGCGCAGGTCCGCCCAGGCCCTCTGCCGAGGCCCCCCCAGTTGGCGGAGCGGTTGCGCGGGCGCGAGGCAGAGTCGAAGCCGCAGCGGGGCGAGACGCGCATCCATTGCACACGCTCCAGCGCTGAGAGAAGCTTTTGATGGCCTTCTGTACCACCTGCGGGAAATGTGTGACGGTTGACGGGAGGCACTTGGCACCATGATGCAAGGGTCTCGCGCGCAAAAGCTGCGAGCAATTGAGTCGCACCGAAGACGAGTGAGCACGCACGCCGTGGACGGGTAAAGAAGGCTCTGCAACAAGCCCTCGATGCGAAAGGCTTCGGCGGCCAAGCGTGCGGTAACCCAGCTGTGTCTGGGAAAGGCGAGCGGTCCGTCCGCCTCGGCAACTGATCCCGCCCCCCCTTTCTGGGGGGGGGGAGGGCAGTGGCTCGGCTCGGGCCCTGCCCGTGTCGTGGAACTCCCGCTCCGGAGGTGCAATTGTCCTCCATCCCCATCCCCCCCCCTCTCGGCCCTCCCCCCCAACGACCTCCTGCGTTTGGTCGAGGAGGGGGAGGACGAGGAGGAGGAGAGAAGGAATGAGGGAGGAGGAGGAAGAGGAGGAGGAATAGGAGGGGAGGAGGAGGAGGAACGGGGAGGAGAAAGAGGAGGGAGGAGGAGGAATGGGGAGAGAGGAGGAGGGGAGGAGGAGGAGAGGAGGAGGAGAAGAAGGGGGAGGAGGAGAGGAGATGAGGAGGAGGAGGAGGAAGAGGAGGAAGGGGAGAAGGAGAAAGAGAGAGCGGATGAGAAGGAGGAGGAAGGGGGAGAAGAAGAAGGAGGAGGCGGAGGAGGAGGAAGCGCCCCCTCACCCCGAGGGCCAGCCTGCGCCCCGGCCAGCGCCCAGGCCCGCACCGCGCCGCTCCGCGCACGGCAGCGACAGCGGCCTTCTCGGAGGCGGCGCGACGGGGACGAGTTCGGCCCCGTTGGCTACTCCCCCTCCCTCCTCCTCCCTCCTCCTCCTCCTCCTCCTCCTCCTTCCCTCCCTCCCTCCCTCCCTCCCTCCCTCTCCCTCCCTCCCTCCCTCTCTCCCTCCCTCCCTCCGCTCCTCCTCCTCCTCTCTCCTCCTGCTCCTCCTCCTCCTCTCCCCTCGTCCCCTCCTCCTCCTCATCCTCTCCTCCTCTCCCTCCTCCTCCTCCTCCTCCTCCTCCTCCTCCTCCTCCTCCTCCTCCTCCTCCTCCTCCTCCTCCTCCTCCTCCTCCTCCGCCTCCTCCTCCCCCTCCTCCTGGCTGGCTGGCGGGTGGGGTGGATGCGGAGGGGGCGCTCGGGATGGGCAGGGGGCGATGCCGTGCCGAAATGACGGGGTCAGGGCGGAGGAGGCGCGCCGGCTGGTGAGTGGGACGATGCAGAGGGGGCGCTCGGGATGGGGTGGTGGCGGTGCCGTGCGACGCGAGGGGGTCGCGCTGGCTGGTGGGTGGGGTAATGCGGAGGGGGCGTGGGGATGGAAGGGGCGGCGGTGCCGTACCGAAATAAGAAGGTCGGGGCGGAGGGGGCGCGCTGGCTGGTGGGCGGGGTGGGCGGGGTGATGCAAAGGTGGAGCGCGGGGGGGGGGCGGTGCCGTGCCGAAAGAAAAAGGTCGAAGTTCAAGACACCTTTATGCAAGAGAATATAATGTATACAACGTTTGTGTATGTATGTATGTATGTATGTATATATATATATATAGATATCTATATATATGCAGGTTCTTCCCCCTTCTTCTTTGAATTCAGGCGGCCGGGAATCTCGTAACCCCACAGGTGCCAAGTGCCTGGCCAAAACAGATCGTGCTGTGGCAGAACGCAGATTCCATCTGCGATGCGGCGCCCTCCTCCAACCCCATCTGCTCCGGCTCCACTTACGCGACTTGTAGTTTCGTACCCCCGACTGTCTCCCTTGCCGGGCCGGGCGGAAGGGGAGGTCACCGAAGGGCTGGTTCGCGACTCAGATCACGCAGCTGGTTTCCCCGGCGCCACCGGGCACTGGAAGCGCTAGGGCATCGAGGAAAGCGCCCGGCGGACGAGCTCTGAGGGTTCATGCATCGACGAAGCTTGGAGCGCCAGATGTTTGAGAGGGGCGTGGGGATCGGGTCGGACGAACGAGAGGGGGCAGTGAAGGGGAGGGGTAGCGAAGCAGCTCACGTAGCTGCTTAGTTTGGTGCCTTCCAGCGCCAGAGGCGCACTGTGTCGACGAAGCCGCCCTGGGGATGGGGCCGACACCAGCCGCACGCAGCAGATTTCGTAAACCGCCCGTTCCCTGTCCCCCCCTGTCGTCCGAACTTGGCGGTTCTCGCTGTCTGGCTTTCGGGCAATCATAGATCGGGCCTCCAGCGGCCGCTCGAGACGATCCGGAGGCGCCGCTGCTGGAGAGCATCCCGAGGCTGGAGGACCGCCGACTCCCGACGAAAACGCCCGAAAGCCCGTCCGCTCCCAGACCCCCAGCGCCGCGACTCGTGTTGCAACGCGGACCCCTGTCGGCTACACGTAAGAGTGACCCTGGGTAAGAGTGACCTCTGGTGCGCGGTTTTGGGGGGACCGCAGGAAGGCAGTGGCGTGCGGAACGCGCCAGGGGCGTCGCCGGAGGCGCCGCCGGAGTGGCCCAGCGCGGATCCAAGAAATCCGCGCGGAGCGCCAAAAGTTTATGTTTATGGCGTTTTTTCTTCTTCGATGTTGTCAATACGCTGGGTCTCTGGGGAAACTGTCCCCAGGGGGGGAGGAGGAGGAGGAGGAGGAGGAGGAGGAGGAGGAGAAAGAGAGGAGGGGGAGGAGGGGGAGAGGAGGAGGATGAGCAGGAGGAGGACGAGGAGGAGGAGCAGGAGGAAGAGCAGGATGAAGGTAGGATATGAGGAGGAAGAGGAGGATGGGGAGGGGGAGGAGGAGGAAGGAGAGGAGGAGAGGAGGGAGGGCAGGAGGAAGAGGGACGAGGAGGAGGAGGAGGAGGAGGAGGAGGGGAGGGGGAGGGGAGGAGGAGGGTAGCGGAGGAGGAGGAGGAGGAGGGAGGAGGAGGAGGAGCATTGAGGGAAAGGGAACGAAGGGGGGAGGAGAGGAGGAAGAGGAGGAGGAGGGAAGGGGAGGGGGAGGAGGAGAGATACCGGATGAGGAGCTTTAGTAATGTAGGGCCGAAGATATGGGTATTAGTATTAGATATTTTCTTATTGGATTTAATAAGATCCGGATGTCAGGAGGCGGTCATAGTGGTCGGAGCAGGTACTGAATCATTTACTATTGATAATCTTTATAGTCTGGGGGGGTTTTTAGGGTTATATCTGTATTGAAGTAGTCAGGAGGAGGAGGAGGAGGGTCCGTGTGCCCCACTCTGCGGCGGACGGTGGAGCGGCGCGCGCCCCTCGAGGGATGCGCCGCTATTGCCCGCCCTCTGCCGCTCTGGCCTAAGGGGGGTGGCCCCTTCAGCACAGGGGCCCAAGGACACACAAATAAATACACACAAATGAAAGGATCCCCCATATTTTCCTATATTTTCTGGGTTTTTGTCTTCCCGCCCAATTCCCATAGTTTTGCGTATTTTCTGGGGGATCGACGATTAATTGTGTCTGTGTGTTTTTTCCCCTCCTGACCCCTTCAGCACAAGGGCCCTGGGGCACCCAAATGGCCGACTCTGGGCCACCCTGAACCCCAAAATGCTGTCGCCC
>CAUYUJ010007791.1:0-5000 GCA_963575745.1 Prorocentrum cordatum
CGAGCACCGCCTCGGAGCCCCCCGACCTCTGCTCCTCGCCCGCTGCCGGCCTGGCCGGCGGCCAGCTCCTCGAGCCCGCCCAACAGGCGGCGTGCTCGCCCGCCACGCTTGGGTCGGGCCTGTCCCTCTACAGGAGGCAGATCCCAAAAGAGTGCAAAGTAGTCGGGGACGACCTTTCTGATATGTTCGGTTGAATATGTGTTTGACGCTGTTGCACTCTTCTTCCAAGATCCGCCTCTAGGAGGACATGCCCGACCGCACGCCGCGCGCGAGCGCGCGCGCGCAAGCTCCTCCAGGCTCAGCTCCTTGGCGGCCTGGTGCTGTCTCATGCGGGTCCTGCGGCGGCGCCCCCCCCCCCCCCCGGCGGCCTCGCGGCCGCAGCCTCGGCGGCGAGGCCGCGGGGGTCAGCGACCACAGCGGGCCCCGCGAGTCCTTCCCTCCTGCCCCCGCCTCTCCGCCTCGCCTGCCCTCTCCTCCCCTCCCCTGCTCGGCGGCGAGCGAGGGGGGAAGCGAGGAGGAGAAGGCCTTCTCGGAAGGCGGCGGGACTTCTCAGAGGAGCCCTCGCACCCTCTGAGAGGCTTCCTGCGCCTTCGGGGAAGGCTTACGGAACTTCTCAGGAGGCTGGTGGACTTCCGAGCCTTCTGAGAAAACCTACCCCTTCTCGCTTCCCCCCCCCCCGCTGGCCGCCGACAACCGCAACAGGAGGTGAAGTCGAGCAGCAGATGCGAACCCAAGCACAGCCCCAAGCCGAGCATGCCCCTTGCTCTTGTGCTCTTGTGGGTGCCCTGACAATGGACACTCTAACAACCCTGTCATTGAATTACAAAAGTGCTTAACATGTGTAGAACATGTTGTAAACATGTTTCAAACCTGTTTTTTACATATGTAAAGACATGTTTGAAACATGTTGGCAGCATGCTCCCTCTCCATGAATCGACTTCCACAACCTTTGCTCCCACAGCCTTCTCCGTCCCCTCGCCCATCTCTCATGCCCCTCCCCGGTTGGGGCTTGGCTACCCCGGCCTCCCTTCTCTGTCCCGCCCCCCTCCTTCATTTTTCCCTCCCCCCTCCCCTCCTCCCTCTCTTTGTGGGCACTCCCCTCCCCTTCCACCTCCCGGGGGCGCTGACTCTTCATCAGACCTCATCCCCCTTCGGGCCTTCCCCCATCATCGGCCCGTCCCCCCTCGCAGGCCCCACCCCCCCCCGCGACCCCGTCCCCGTCCCCCCTCCCTCACGTCCCAACCCCATTCCCTCCTCGACTTCCCTCCTTCCTACTCCCTCTCCGTCCTCCCTCCCACACCTCCTCCTCCTGCTCCTCCTCTCCTCCTCCTCCTCCTCCTCCTCATCCTCTCCCTCCCCTCCTCCTCCTCCTCCTCCTTCCCTCCTCCTCCCTCCTCCTCCTCCTCATCCACCTCCCTCCTCCCTCCCTCCCCTCCCTCCCTCCCTCCCTCCCTCCCTCCCTCCCTCCCTCCTTCCCTCTCATCACCTCACCGCTGCTGAACCTGGCGATACAGCGTTCTGCTACTGCCCTCTTCGTGAGTGGAGTGTCGGACCCTGGCCAGGAGAAGGGGCAAATGCAGCTTGATCCCATGTCGATCGTCGTCGCCGTGGCTGCTCACCGCCGCCGTGGCGCACGGGCCACGTCTCGGGCTGTGCGCCAGTCGACCTTGAATGATCAGCCACCACCCCTCCGCCATGCGAACGACCAAAAGAAACGCATCTCACGCGAGATGATATAGCGACTCTGTGCCGCGGCTTTCGCGGGGCGCCAACAAGGCATGTTGCAGTGGAAGCGAGGGCCGCGGGCAACTTACGCGCCAATGTCTATGTAGACGACCCGTGTTTTCTGCGTCTCGCAAAAGCACATTGATCGCATGACCGTCGTCGTCGTCGTGGCTGCTCACCGCCGCCGTGGCGCAGGGGCCTGGTCTCGGGCTGTGCGCCAGTCGACCTTGAACGATCCGACACCACCACTCCGCTATGCCAACGACCAAAAGAAACGAGTCTCACGCGAGACGGCATAGCGACTTCGTGCAGCGGCTTACGCGGGCCGCCATCGTGGCACGATGCACCTGGAACGAGGGCGCTCGCGTGCGACCTGACGCGGGCAGCCTACGCGCAAATCTCGGTGCAGACGACATCCGCTGGTCTGCGTCGCTCACACGTTGAAGTGGACAACGGCGCGAGGTCAACAGAGCGTTCGTGCCTTGAGCTGGCGCACTTGGTGGGCTTGCTTCCCACCACCGCCACCAGAAGTAGGAGGGGGAGGGGGTCCTCCTCCTCCTCTTCTTCCTCCCCCCCATCCTCCACCTCCTTTCCCCCCTCCAACTTATGGTGGTGGTGGAAAACAGGCCCATCAGCGCTGGCCCACACTTGCATGCCAGCCGAAGACGCGAGCACGGCACAAGCACAAGCCTTTGGCGGTCTGCCGCGCGGACGTCGTGGATCGGCGCCGGCGCGCTCCGTGCGCCAGGGAGGGGGCCCCGGCGCCGATCCACGAAATCCGCGCCAGGCTCTTCAGAACTTGATGTTGACGTCGTTTCGTTTCTACACGGTAGAGTCTATACGGACCGACCTGTTGTTGATCCACCTGCAACGCCGATGGGCGAAGGGAAAAGGGATGGGTGGGGAGAAAGATGGGGGAGGGGCAGGGGCATCGAGTATCCAGCTGCCCGAGCAACCCCGAGCTATTCGATCAAGTCGTGTCCGGGGAGGGGAGGGGGGAGGGGAGGGGGGTAAGCTAGAATCGGATGTCGAGCAGGGCAATGATCCCGAGAGGGTAAGCGATGAATGGTAAAGCACGGCGTAACATGGCGTAGAAGAGCGCGGCAGAGCACAGCATGTCATAGCATGGCGTGGCATTGTGTACCGTAGCGTTGCATCACAAAGCATGGCATTGCAAAGCATGGCATCGCAGAGCGGAGCACAATACAGCAGCGTATTACATACCATGGCATGGCGCCAGATGATTTGGAGGGTAACTGGCCCGTCTACGCGGCCCCCCCAAAACAAACACACCCGAAAAACCAAAAAAACACCACCCCCCCCAACAAAAACAACCCAAACCCCCCACCCCCCCACCCCACAACCCCCCAAAACGGACACCCCCCCCCCCCTCCCCCCAAAAAAAAAAAAGGAAAAACACAAAAAATCAAAAAAAAAAGAAAAAAACAAAAAAAAAACCCCCAACAACACAACAAAAAAAAACACAAAAAATAAAACCAAAAACTAAAAAAAAAAAAAAAAAAAAACAAAAAAAAAAAACCAGTGAAAAAAAAAAAAAAAAGGCAGGCCCTGTCCGGAATCGGGACCCCGGCTCCATGTCCTCCGCAACCGTGCCTGCCCGATGTGGGCGCCCTCGAATGCCAAGTGCCATCTGGAAGGGGGTGCTGTAATGCTGTAGGGCCCCTCCTCCTTTCGACACGCTGCCTCGCGTCCCCCAGACTGAAGGGGCCCCAGGACACAAATAAATACACACAAATAAAAGTATTCACCATATTTTCCTATATTTTCTGGGTTTTTGTCTTCCCCCCCAATGTCCATATTTTCCTATATTTTCTGGGGAGTCGACGATTAATTGTGTCTGTGTGTTTCTTTCCCTCCTGACAAACCGCCGTCCACGTCTCCCTGGGCTCCCCGGAAAGCTCTGCACGAGGCGTGGCGGAGGGGACCGAAGCGCGGAGAGGACGCCTGTGCTGCGGCCGCAAGACGTTGAGGAAGGACTGAATATCACAGGGAGGAGGTCGGTGTCGCAGCGGCAGCGACAGCGCCACGGACCGGAGCGCTGGCAGGGCGCCGGTGCTACAGCGGAACGACGGTGAGGAGGGACCAAACCGCGGAAAGGAGGCCAGCGCGGCAGCGGCAGCGACTGCAGTGGCAGCGACAGCGCCACTTGAAGGACTGAGACGTCGCTGCGGCAACGGGAGCACGGATGTGGAAAACCAGACCCGCGAAAGTACGACCAGCGCTGTAGCGGGAATCACATTTTGAAGGGCAGGACAGACACGGATGTGTAAGGTGAAAAAACAACTCCCCGAAATCCTGTGTAAAAACACTGCGCGGATTAGGGGCTGATCATCTTCCGAACGCCATCAGGGGAGAGAGGAGGGTGTGCAGGGAGAGCGAAGGCAGGGGGAGGGGAGGGAGGGAGGGAGGGGAGACGAGGAGGGAGAGGGGGGGGGGAGAGGGAAGAGGGGGGGAGGGAGGGAGGGGGGGCGCGGAGGGGTGGGTCAGGGGTGGCAGCTCGAAGAGAAGCGAATCCAGAGAGAGAAAGGGAGAGAGAGAGAGAGAGAGAAAGAAAAAAAAAAAAACGCCCTCGGCCCTCGGCGGAGCGGGCGACGCGAAAAAAAAAAAAACGCCCTCGGCCCTCGGCGGAGCGGGCGACGCGCCACTGCGCGCGGCAGAAGTTGAAGCAGAAGAAGCCGCCGAGGAGGGGCGGGGTGGGAGGGGAGAAGGGAGGTAGGCAGCGAAGGGAGGAGGGGGGAGAGGAGGGATAGAGGGAGGGGAGGGAGGAGGGATGGAGGGGAGGAGGGAGACAGGTAGCGAGGGGAGAGGGGGGAAGGGAGGGATGGAGGGAGGGGGGAGAGGGGCAAGCTAGGTGCGCTCGCGTCATATCTGGCGTCCTACCCCTCCTTCCCATCCCTTACCATGGCGTAGATCTCCTCTCTATTCGCACAGTCGGATGTCGAGCAGGGCAATTATCCCGAGGTGCGCGATGCATCGTAGAGAACGTCATAGCGAGGCGTAGAAAAGCACGGCAGAGCGTAGTATGTCATAGCATGGCGTTGCGTTGCGTAGTGAAGAATTGCAGCACAAAGCATTGCAACGAAAATAATGGCATCGCACAGCGGCGCAAACAGAACATGGCATAGCATGGCGATGAAGATCAAAGCGTAGCATGGCATAGCATGACGTGGCACTGCGTAGTCAAGCACTGCATATCCTAGCATTGCAGCTGAAGGCATGGCATCGCACAGCGGAACACCACATAGCATTGCATT
>CAUYUJ010007791.1:10000-15000 GCA_963575745.1 Prorocentrum cordatum
GGGCTTCGCAGGGTCTTGCAAAACCCTGAGAAATCCTCCAGGATCCTGCGCGCTAGCCTTGAGCAGTGCAACCCTGGCATCGCAAGATCCTGCAGGGTCTGGCGCTCTGGCCGACCCCCGTTTGCACTGATCCACGTCTCTACCAGCTCGACCGAGGCACAGATCCAAACAGACGAAGTCTTTTTTGTGCTGGCCGGCCTCTCGGGGCCATTCGGGGATGGACCGACCCCACTTTAGTAAAACGTGGTTTAGTGAAAACGACCTCAGGCCCAAACCTGGCGGGCGCAAGCCTGGAAAATAACAGCCACGGCGCCCTCTCGAGAACCGAAAACGGACAATTCACTAATCGACGTGTCACTGTTGGGGGTTCTGTCCACCCCCGACTCTCGGGGCCATAACCGGGCCTCCGGACAATCAAAAAACGGCTCGGGATGAAGAACTGGTCCCTGGGGAGTGGTCGAGAGGTCGGGGGTGCGTGGCGCACCACCAACAATGGTTGCGGAAGGTCTGCGGCGGCAAAATAATGAAACCCGAGATGGTCAGGCGAGCTCTCGAATGCCAAGATTGCCCCCGAGACAGCCAAGAGACCCTAAGAAGCCCCCAGATACGCCCGAGAGGCCCCAAGAGGCTACCAAGAAGAGGCCCCAAAAGGCCCCCAAAAGGCCACCCAAAGGACTACAAGAGACCCCCAAGAGGCCCGACAAAGCCCCCAAGAAACTTCAAAGAGGCGTCGGAGACGCCTCTGACCGTCATTGCAAGCACGGTGGCGACAGGCCGAAGGCCACTAGATACAGCTGGTTTTCTTGGTCTGCGGCGAGTCGGGTCCAACAAGCCGTCAAGCAAGCGGCGGGAGGCCGCAAGATACAAAAACAGATCCGTATCTTCCCTGATGAAGCAAGGCCACCGCACGGATTCACAACGTGCTGCGAGAAACCACAAGACAAGCCCACACTGCACGAGTTCTTCGATGCCTCAGCCGTTGTCCGCCTTACCCTTCCCGTGGCCCCATCTCCCGCAACAGCATTCCACGTGGCATGCGGCACTCACGCTGCTGGATGGCTCGCGGCACGCTGGCAGCAGCAGCGGCGGCAAGGCCTGCTCTCGGAAGTTCTTCAGCAGAGTCTGGACGCGCGCGACGCGCGAGTTCATCCTTTCCAGGCGCACCTCCGGTCCACGGGTGATAGGGGCGGAAATATCACCAAAAGAATGGAGAACCAGGAAGAGGAGGAGGAGGAGGAGGAATCCAAGAGCTAGCCAGAGGACGGCACAAGAACTCTTCCACAAGAAATTGCAACCCTGAGACCCCGGGACGTCCACTGATTGTTTGTGTGGGAGCGTCACGCCTTCCATCGCAAAACCATCGAGACCCAAGAAACCCAAGGCACCCTGGAGGCAAGCAGGGTGCTTCTTGGCATGGGTCTCCACTGTACCGCTACTCCCCCGACCTCTCCCGGGGGTGCGTTCCGGCCAGGATCTCGAGGCGAATCCAGCGGTTGCGACGAGGGCCGCCCAGGAGGCCCCCCAAAAAAACAAGAGAATGAGCAGGGGGCAGCGGTAGTGGGCACCCTCTTCTCCTCGGAAAGCTGCGCGGCCCTGGGGCCCGAAGCCGGGCCAGAGCAAGCGGCGGGTGCCCCCCCCCAAAGGAGGAGGAGGAGGAGGAGGAGGAGGAGGAGGAGGAGGAGGAGGAGGAGGAGAGGAGAGCGGAGGAGGAGGGAGTGAGGAGGCGGGAGGGAGAGGAGGAAGGGGAAGGAGGAAGGAGGAGGAGGAGGAGGAGGAGAGGAGGAGTGAGGAGGGGAGGAGGAGGAGGAGGAGGAGGAGGAGAGGCGCCGGAGAAGGAGGAGAAGGAGAGGAGAAAGGAGAGTGGAGGAGGAGGAGGAGGGAGGAGTGAGGAGGAGGAGGAGGTGGAGGAGGAGGGGAGGAGGAGGAGCGTGGAGGAGGGGGAGGAGGAGGAGGAGGGGAGGGGGGCGCGAGGAGGAGGAGAGGAGGATGGGGGTAGGAGGAGGTAGGAGGAGGAGAGGAGGAGGAGGAGGAGGAGGAACAAAAAATGTTGCAGCACGCCCGGCTCGCGGCGGTGCAAGCCGAGCGTGGCCCTCCCTGCGGCGAGAAAGAAAAACGGCGGGGAGCGCCCGAGCTGCGCCCCTCTTGCGGCCCAGCGGGCCCACGGGGTGCCCGCCCCTCCTCGCAAGCCCCCTGGGCCCAGAGGCGGCACGGGCGCTCGGGCACGGGCGCCGCGCCCCCCACCCACACACACACACACACACACACACACACACACACACACACACACACACACACACGCACACACACACACACGCAACGCACACGCACACGCACACGCACACGCACACGCACCGCACACGCACACGCACACGCACACACACACCACACACCACACACACACACACACAACACACACACACACACACACACACACACACACACACAACACGCACACGCACACGCACACGCACACGCACACGCACACGCACACGCACACGCACACGCACACACACACACACACACGAGGGGGTGGGAGCCAAGTCCGAAGGGGCCTAGAGACTCACACACACAAACACACACACACACACACTCACGCACACACGCGCACACACACACACACTCGGGGGGGGGGGAGAGCCAAGTCCTGAAGGGGACCAGGGACACACGCACAGACACACATGGACACAAATCCCAGAATCCATATTTACTCTGGGTTTTCGCCTTGCCCCCCACTTCCCATGTTTTCCTACTTTTCCTGGGATCGAAGATGAATTGAGTCTGTGTGCTTCGTCCCCTCTTCGAGTCCATCGAGCACCCATCGGAGGCGACGATAGGGGCAACTAGCGCCCAGGGGCGGCCCTGGGGAGCCTTGCAGAAGACGTGGGACACCGGCGCCCCTGGATGCAGCCGGACCGAGGTATAAGATCGAGGTCGGCTCGGGGAGGGTACCCCGGCGTTCTTCGTGCTTGTTGGATGCTCTGGCGCATTCTGGGGAAGTACCCTTGGGATGTTCTGCTTGTCTTGGCCGACGGAGGGCCTCGTGTTCTTGAGGGATGCTTCTCCTGGCCTGGATCCGACCGCACATTTGTTGTGGAGAGGGGGGATGGGGGGACGGGAGAGGGACGCGGACGGCCGATGACCAATGCACCAATTGACTTCTCGCGTTGCCGTGCCAGGCTCCTGTCGAAAAAGCGGCCACCTTGCAGCCAGCAGCAGATCGCGCATGGTGGAGCCACCACGCCGAGAAGGACTGAGTTTGACATGTGCCTGTGCTGCTACCCCTGAGGCTGTTCGCCCCCATCGTCGCCGCCGAACCCAGTGCGGGCCGCAGGCCCTCGGTGACAGGGCGGGACATCGCGTGCGCGCGGTGTGCGTGCGCGGCACCGCAGCGGGCGCGCGGACCCGCGCGCACCCCGCACATGATCCAGGGGGTCCTGGCTGGGGGTGGAGGCGTTTCTTGAGGGGCGAAAGCCACTCTCACCCCCAAGCCAGAACCTCCCTGGATCAGCGAGGGCCTCCGGACGCCGCAAGCAGCTGAAAACCTCAGTTTTGTGTGTGTGTTCATATATATATATATATATATGAATACATATATATATATATATAATCAAAATATAAAAAAAATACGTTTTGAAACACTTTAGATTACATCGAAAAGTAAGTTCAACAAAAAAAAAAAAACAGCAACAACAACAACAACAACAACAACAACAACAACAACAACAACACAACGTCGTTGGACCTCTGGGAACAAACGAGCACGTCCGCAGACGTGGCGCCAGCGCCCCCGCCGCAGCTGTTCGCAGGGGCGCCCCGCGCCGCTCCCCCCGGCGGCGCGCGCTGCTGCGGCGCCAGGCCCCAGCGGCGCAGACTGCACGCGTGCAAGACGGCCCCCGCCCCCCACTAAAGGAACTTTGGACTTACGTTGCTCCCATCGTACTTCAGGACCACATCCCAGAAGTAAGTTCGAGCTCCCGGAAGAAAAGAGTCGAAAGAGTGTCGAAAGAGTGTCGAAAGAGTGTCTCCCAGGGCCCGACACGTGAAAACCCTAGAGTCTGCGGGTGCGCTCGCAATTACTTCTGGTGATCAAGGCTAAAGAATGTTGGAGCATCCTGACTTTAGACCAGTGCGACCTTCAAACGACGCGCCAACTGCAAGCGGAAACTGCTCGACGGTCAGCCAACCCAGACATGCGACGTCCTGCTTGTTTCAAGACGGACTCCCTGGAAATCCCGACCCCTTCCCCGGGACCGGTTTTTCGTCTTGAGTCAATGTTTGACGGTCCCAGGGCCCGGCGAGGGCCCCTAGAGGCCAAAAACTTCGCCAGACCTCCGCCCTGCTGTCTTCCATGCGTTGGATCTCTGGGAACGCCGCGCGAGCTGCAAGCGGAAAGTGCTCGACGGTCAGCCAACGACAGCGCCGCGCAAGTCCAATGCGAGCGGCGCGCCGCTGCGGCGCCCCGCCCCGCGCGGGACAGGGCCAGCGCCGGGGGGGCTCGGCACGCCGAGGGCTCCCCGCGCGGCGCGGCGCGGCGCCCGCCGCCCGACGGGCGCGACGGCGGGGCCTCCCCGGGAGCGGCGGCCGCCGCCGCCGCCGCCGCCGCCCTGCACAGGCCGCCTGCGGCCATCTGGCACGGAGGAGCGAGGAGGAGAAGGAGGAGCGAGGAGGAGCCAGGAGCGAGGAGGAGCGCGGAGGAGAGGAGGAAGGGAGGAGGAGGCGGGAGGAGGAGGAGGGAGGAGGAGGATAAGGCGGAGAGGAGGAGGGAGGGGAGAAGGAGGAGGTAGAGGAGGAGGAGGAGGACGGAGGAGGAGCGAGGAGGAGGAGGAGGGAGGAGGAGGAGGAGGACCGAGGAGGAGGAGGAGGAGGAAGGAGGAGGAGCGAGGAGGAGGAGCGGAGAAGGAGGAGCGAGGAGGAGCGAGGAGGAGAAGGAGGGAGCGAGGAGGGCGAGGAGCGAGGAGGAGCGAGGAGGAGCGAGGAGGAGAAGGAGGAGCGAGGAGGAG
>CAUYUJ010007791.1:20000-44357 GCA_963575745.1 Prorocentrum cordatum
ACCCGAAGACCCGAATTTCGGGTTGGGGGGGGTAAGGGTTCCACATGTGATTTTTCTATGTTTCCCGACCCCCCCCACTGGAAATCGAGAGTAAATTTGAGCCTTCGGGTTGGGTTGGGGTGGTTTGGTGGGTGGTGATCTTCGGCGACAGCCAGGGCTGTTCGATGAGGGTGTGGGGGCAGGGCGCCGGCCGATGCCCCCGTCTTTCCGCTCTGGGCAGCCACGCGCGTGCCCGCGCGCCCCGGCACGGCGTACCCCCAGTCGGACCTGCACGGCAGAAGGCCCGATGATCTGGGAAGGGAGGAGGGCGGGCGGGCCCGATAATCGGGGATGGACAGACCCCCCTGTAGTAAAACGTGGTTTAGTGAAAACGACCCGAGGCCCAGACCTAGCGGGCGCAGGCCTGGAAAATAACGGCCACGGCGCCCTCTCGAGAACCGAAAACGGACAATTCACTAATCGACGTGTCACTGTCGGGGGTTCTGTCCACCCCCGAGATAACCCAGGTCATCGCTGGACCATGGAACAAAAAAACCCTTGCGTCGCGAAAAAATCGCGACGGAGCGCCCTCGGACGTGTCCGGCCCCTGGGGGGCCCTCACCAGGCCCCGGGACCCGCAAAACGCAGCTCGAGACGCAGAGCCAGCCCATGGGAGAGGGTCGGGGCTTCCAAGGGGGCCCACACTGGAAAAGAACCGGTGCATCGGATCTCTGCGTCCGAAGGGGAACGCGAGGTCTGATGGGAGGGAGACCGGCTCAATGAGGGAAACATCGAGCTCGAGCTTCAATCCTGTGGCGCACCGCCCAGAGATCGGCCACAGGCCCCCGACGGCGAAACCGCGCGTGCCTGAGCGGGGTGCAGTGGCTGCGCTCGCATGGCGCCACCGCGCCCATTTCGGACACACCTCGCACGTTTCGTGGCCTCATAGGGACATCCATCGAGGGCCCTAGTGGCTGCGCTCGCATGGCACCATCGCACCAATGTCGACACACCCCTCACACGTTTCGTGGCCTCATATAGGGAGCTCCCCCGAATGCCCCAGTGGCTACATGCTTTGGGGCCCCATGGGAAGTTCCACCGAAGACCCCAATGGCTGCCCTCGCATTGCGCTGCCGCACCGGTTTCGGCACACCCCTCACACGCGTCCGCATGCGCCCACCGCGCCCATTTCGGTACATCCCTCACACGTCTCGTGGCCCCCATATGGAGCTCCACCGAAGACGATACTCACAATTGCATTTGTTGGGTCTTTCGTCTTTCGCCAGGCTGATTTTCCCGGATGGCCGACCAACCGTTCGGCCTCGTAGAGCTGGGACGGGAGACGGCAAGTCCCAGGCAGATTCCGGCGGCGCATGCGATACACGATACAATCAGGTGGCGACCAGTTCGCCAGATTTACCGTGGACGCGCAGAAACCGTGGCGCCAGAAAGGCACCCGACCTGCGCATTTCAACACTCAGCTTGCGAGCTTGCTCGCGCATGCTGTTGGCCGCACTGGTGCTGCGTCATGGTCGGCGGCAGCGTGGCACGTAGAGTCACAGATGCCACTGCAAAGCAAATGCTCGAGGCGGAGATGTATACATAAACACTGCCTGGTGGATCATTTTCGGAGACAACGGAAGGCGGTGCACATGGATATGTTTGGCCCCCAAGGGTCCGAATATATCCACATCCATTGCCTGCCTGAGGTTCCCGAAGATCGGTCCCCCAGGCGGTGGTTATAGATGCATTCCCGCGTCGGAAAATTATGATCGCTCACGCTCTGCATGTGAAGCACTTATGTGCACCAGCCTGTGTCGTCATCGACTGCTGAAGCCAAAGTAGCTGACCAGAAAACCGATCGCTGCACCGCTACTCGACGGTACCGCATACGTCTTCCCCACCCAATACAACGTGTCGTGGCCCCATAGGGAGCTCCACCGAAGGCACCACTGGGCGCGGCCGCATGCGCCCCCCCCGGCCAGTACAGCGCTTCGTGGCCCCATAGGAAGCTCCACCGAAGGCCCCACTGGCCGTAGCCGCATGTATATCCCCCACCCATTACAGAACACCCCGCACGAGCTTCGTGGCCCCATAGGAAGCTCCACCGAGGGCGGTACCCACAACGCGGTATTCACAACTGCATATGGTTGGGTCCTTCGCCAGGATCATGAAAAAAGGGAGGAGGGCAACGGGGGGAGGAGACGCGGGGCGTTCTCTTTGCAAAACGAGGACCCAACACAGGATGATTGGGAACAACTGCACAACCAGAATCTGTCCGAGCTCCGCGCGGATTGCATGGATCGGCGCTGGAGCCCCCCTCCCTGGTGCGCGGAGTGCGCCAGGGGCGGCGCGGGAGGCGGCGCCGGAAGGGGGGCCCAGCGCCGATCCCGATCCAAGAAGCCCGCGCCAAGGCAATTGTAACGCGTTCTTCTTCCAGAAGGTTGGTTCTTGGTTCTGCCCAGTCGCCAAAGATCCCGAGCGCAAGCGGTTCCGAGAGGCCCCAGGAGGTTCCCAAGAGGCCCCCAAGGGGCCCCCAAGGGGCCTACCTACAAGAGGCCCCAAGCACACCCGAAAAGGCCACCAAGAGGCCCCCAAGAGGCTCCCAAAAGACGTCAAAATTCCTCCCCAGAGGCCCCCGAGAGCCTTCCCAAGAGACCCCAAGAAGCATCCCTGAGGACTCGGGCCCACGTCGGCGTCGTCGTCGCCGCCGCCGCCACCGCCGCCATCGCCCTCGACGTCCCCACTCGGGGTCGGCGGCGCCGTCCGCGAGGCCTTCGCACTGCTGGGCGCAAGCGCGTCCAGGCTGCCGCCCCGCGCGCGCGCGAACTCGCAGAGCTCTCCCGCGAAGCCTCGAGCCAAGGCTCCTCGCCGACGGGTGCGGCCAGACTTATGTTGGGCGTGTCCCCCTACAGGGGGATTTTCAACGAAGAATAACAAATACCCCAAACATGCACCAAAAAGGCAACAAAACAAAAAAAAACAGTCCAAAAATAATCCCCAGATTACTTTGGGACTATTGTTTGACTATTGTTGGTGTATTTTTCAATTTTTTGTCGAGAATCCCCCTGTAGGGGGACAGGCCCGACTTACGGCCAGACTGGCCGCAGCGAGGCGGCGCGCTCGACGAGGAGGCCCCGGGCGCGCCGCCCCGCCGCGGCGCGGCGGCCCGCCGCGGCGGCCGCGCAGCCGCCCCTGCGAGGGGCGCCGCGCGCGGGGGGCGCCCCTGCGAGGGGGGGCCCGGCAGGCCGTGGCGCGCAGGCCGTGGCGCGCCCGCGCGCGCTGCGGCGAGCAGAGGCGCCCGGCGGAGGCGCGCAGGCGCCCCGCCGGCCGTGGCGAGCCGCGGCCACGAGCGGGCTCCCCGACCAGGTCGTCGTCGTCGTCGTCGTCGTCGTCGTCGTCGTCGGCGGCGGCGGCGGCGGCGGCGGCGGCGGCGGCGGCGGCGGCGGCGTCGGCGTAGTCGTCGTCGTCGTCGTCGTTGTCGTCGTCGTCGTCGTCGTCGACCAGAGGAGCGGCCCGAAGACCAAGAGCCCCTCGCGAGCCCGAGGTGGTCTCCTTCTCTTTCGGTGTCTTGGCTGTACGCCCTGACCCCCCTCGCGCAGGGGCAAGAAGTGCGGCGGAGGGACTCCTCCTGCTTTCAGCCCCTCGGGGCCCTCCTCCCCAGGCCACAGGGCCGTCAGAGAAAGATCTGGGGGTGAACAAGATCTGGGGATAAACAAAAACGTGCCCCGGATCAAAAAAAACGTGCAGACCTCGGGGAGAGAGAGGGGAGCAGGGGGCGTGCCGAGAGAGGAAGACGCGCGGAGGGGGGGGGGCGTGAAACACTGGGAGACCTCGTCGGCCCTGGCCTGGCCAGGATATCTCCCCCCCCTCCGTCCTCACCGCCCCCCCCCCCTCGCCCCCCCTCGCCATCGCCCCCTCCCCCCCCCCTGCCGTCAGTGGACCAATGTCCACAGTCTGGGCGCACGTCCATACCATATCTATGAAGCGTCGATCGACAAGAGTCCGCCACCAAGGCTCTGAGCACAGCGATCGCAGCGACAACGGGCGCAAGATGCCTGGTGGGACGGAGGCGGCGATGCCACTAGAGAGCTCTCCACGACAAGCGCGACACAAGCCACGAGTGACGGCTGCAAAGCAGATCCCAACGGCCGAGGCCTCCTCGGGAGGAGGGAGCAGGACGAGGACAAGCAGTGCCAGATTGCTAGGTTCCAGCATGCATTGGGTAACCAAGTGTCGCGGGTTCGAAATGAAAGTCCGAACTGAAATTTGAAAAGAACTTCGAAGTGGATATCGGAACGGATTTCGAATGAGCTGTTGGGGGCGTCCCTCGCGCAACATGCACGCACTTGAGCTTCCTTAGAAGCGCATTCAGAATTCACTGCGGAATCCACTTCGAAGTTCAGTTCGGAAAGTTCGACAGCTCGAGAATCCCAGCATACCGAAATCCACCCAATCCAGTCCTGAGGCTAGCATGATCAACGGGGGGCACTCCAGCTGAGATCGCCAACCCGGGTACCAGGAACGACCTGGCAAGGAGTGGAGCATGCAGATGTAAAGGGGCCCTGGGACACACACACACACATAAATACACACAAATAACCGGATTCCCCATGTTGTCCTCTATGTTCTGGGTCTTTGTCTTCCCCCCCACTTCCCAGATTTTCTCATATCTTCTGGGAATCGACGATGAATTGTGTCTGTGTGTTCTTCCCCCCTCCTGAAGGTGGCGGGCACCCTCCCAGGAGCAGGGCTCGCCTTGGCCTTCTCTATCAGGGCGTCGGTCTCCTCGGCCAGGGCGTGCATCTCGGACACGGAGGCGCCTTTGGCCTCGCGGGCAGCACAGCGGGCGGCGGGACCGCGACACGCGCCCCGCTGGCCTCCTCCTCCTCCTCCTCCTCGTCCTCCTCCTCCTCCTCCTCGCTCTCCTCCTCCTCCCTCCTCCTCCCTCCTCCTCCTCCTCCCTTCCTTCCCCCTCCGTCTCCTCCGCCCCTCCTCCTCCCGTTCCATCCTCCCTCCTCTCCTCCTCCATCCACCTCGCTCCTCCTACTCCGTCTCCTCCGCCGCCTCCTCCTCCATCTCTCCTCCTCCCTCCTCCTCCTCCTCCTCCTCCTTCCTCCTCCACACTCCTTACCTCCTTCCTCTCCTCCTCCTCCTCCACGCTCCTCCTCCTTCCGCTCTCCCCTCCTCCTTCCTCTCCTCCTCCTCCTCCTCACTCCTCCTCCACCTCCCCTCCTCTCCCCTTCCTCCTCCTCCTCTCCTACTCCTCCCTCCTCCTCCTCCTCCTCCTCCTCCTCCTCCTCCTCCTCAGCCGCCTCCTCCTCCTCCTCCTCCTCGCTCCTCCTCCTCCTCCGCCTCCAGCGCGCAGCTTTCCCCGGGGCGGCGCCGGACACATGGCTGACAGCGCTGGCTCCGCAGGGTCTTTCGCGGAGCTCAGACGGTGGAGTGGCCCGCGTGCAAGTGATCGAACCACTGATTCCACTCAGCCTGCGCGCGTGCCCCAGCTACTCCTACTCGGCACTCTACACTACTCAGATCTGCCATGCTTGTCTTCCACGCGGCACTGGCATTGTGAAAGTTACTCCCAGGCCAGCCCACTCCCTCGGTGCCCCGCGGCTTTCCATTATGGTGTCGTTTTTTGTGTGGGAGGAGTGTCTTCTGTGCGCGCTTCACTGGTGCAGAACCCCAACCTCCCCCGCTCTGGAACAGCCCCCCCGCGCCCCCCCTGAAAGAAACACGCTCCTCTCCAGGACCTGTCCCGCCCCCTCCCTGAACACCCGCAACCCGCCCCCCCAACCCGCCCCACCCTGTGGTTCCTCCGGCGTCCTCGTTTTCAAAACAAGCGAGCTGACACCCCCTGCGGATAAGCAAAAAAGTCTCAAGATGAGAAATCGGACGTCACTCAAAGCATTGTCTTACACGGTAGACCAAGTCCAGGTCGATGTAAGCTGCACGGAAAAGGGAGCTCCAAGAAACGCCCAGGGTCCAGTCCAGAATATTGATCTTCTTGAGTATGATCTGCAGTCCATGGAAATGAATGCTTGTCTCCAGAGTTCTGATGGGTGTAGCCACGCCTTCCCCGGTGGGCATGGTAGTACCACTTCTACAGTCGAAACATGGACACACCGCCCAGGGTCCAGTCCAGATCCTTGATTTTCTGAAATAAGATCTGGAGCCCATCAACGTGGCTGGTTTGTTTTTTTCTGATTTCTGAGTGGCGTAGCCTCGGCCATCCTTGGTGGACATGATGGTACCCCCCAGTCCAGCCCGAGTAAGACCTGGAGCCCACGAAAGCTGATGCCATTTCTCTACGGATTTCCGAGGGGCGCAGCCTCGCCATCCCTGGCAGGGCGTGTTCGTACACCCTCTGCAGCCGAAGCATGGACACAAAAGAGAACGTCCACCAAGAGACAGGCGAGCCCCTTCGTCGAGAGCCCGCCAAGGCCCCATGGAGAGGCGCCAAGAGCGAAGAACACTCCAAAGGTACGCGCCCAAAGGCTCCAGCCTTTCGAGGAGGAGGAGGAGGAGGAGGTAAGAGCTGCTGGACGAGGACCGAGTAGGAGGAGGAGGAGAGAGGGGGGAGGAGGAGGAGGAGGAGGAGGAGGAGGAGAGGAGGAGGAGGAGGAGGAGTGATGGAGGAGGGGGGAGGAAGGAGGGAGGAGGCGGGGGTAAGTGACACCGAGAGACACCGAGGAGGAGGCTAGGGCTGGACATGAACGAGGGCGAACAGAGCGACCCTAGGCGCTCCCGTGCGCCCCCGGGCGCGCTCCAACCGATCGCCCCGAAGAAAGCGCTGAGGACCTGCAACCCTCGAGGCTTCGGCCGCAGCCCACCGCTCTTCCGCTTCTCCGCCGCACCGCCCGCACCCATGCGACCTCTGAACCCAAGTGCCTCCCTCCCCCTTGACCGACCCCCCCCCTGAAGTTGCTAGTCTGAAGTCGGGCCTGTCCCCCTACAGGGGGATTTTGGACGAAGAGTTAAAAAGTAGTCCAAAAAAAGATTCCAGAATATTCCCAAATGGTCAAAAGATGCTCAAAAAATAGTCCCCAGGCTATTGTTTGACTATTTTTGAATTTTCCCCCTGTAGAGGGACAGGCCCGACGTAATGCTAGTCGGCGCCCCGTTCGGCCCCCAGACGGCCCCAAGAGAGCCCGAGACCGTGCTGAAACGGCCATCACACAACGCCCCGAGCTCGTCCAGCGATGGGCCCTCGAGGCCCCAAAGGCTGCGGCCGAACCTAGGACACGAGAGCATCCTTCGAGAGCAAGAGGCCCTCCGCCGGCCAGTGTGCAGAACATTCGAGGATGCCCTGCCCCAGGAGGCACAAGAACATCCAACAGACGCGAAGAACATCAGGGCACCCTCCCCGAACCGACCTCGATCGTAGACCTCAGCCCAACCCTACCCCCCGGACGCGCCGCCGAATTCGGTTTGGGGGTCAGAACTGGGCTCTCCGGCTGCTTCTCGGGACGAGTCGGACACCCCCCGAACGCTCTCGGCGAGGCGCAGCCGCTGGAACGCATCCCGAGCGCGGAAGGACGACGGGAGACCACGAAGACCCCTTGTGCCAGCCCCTCGGTCCGACCGCACGGTTGCTCCTCGCCCCTCGTGCCAGCCCCCTGGACCCTGGACCGCCCTCGGGCCGCCCCAGACTGCGCCGCTCCTGCCTCGTGTCCAGAGGGGGTCCTCCGAAGAGGCCCCGCGGCGGCCCCGGAGCTGGCCCGAGGCCTCCCCGAGGCGGCACCGGAGCTGGCCAAAGAGAGGTGGCCCCACGCGTGCCCGGGGCGGCCCTGGGACGGCCCGAGCCTGCGAGGCGGAGATTTGTCCATGGCCACCGCCTGGAGGATCGAGCTTCGGGGACGTCGGCGGGCGGTGGACCTGGAGGCAATAGGGGGCCCGACCACAAGAAACCTGCCACAAGACGCCCGGCCCTGGGACCCCGGGGCGTCCACTGATTTTTGGCGTGGGAGCGTCACGCTTTCCATAGCAACACCATCTGAGCAGGGACCGACCGTCCCGGCATTCCTATAGTCCTACCACGAAATGTTCTTATAACCCAACCCAAACATATTCTAAGAACAAAAACAATTGTCTTAGAACAAGAACCCGATGTGTTAAAACAAAACAGACTCCGCCAGAAATGTTCTAAGAACATTCCGTGGGAACAAAAGGTTCTTAGAACGTTTGTTTGGTGGGGCTGTGGGCGAGCCGGGACGCTTCGCCACTGCTTCAACCATCGAGACCCAGGCGTTCGCCCCGCATTTCGCCCCGCCGCCGCTGGGACCCCGGCGCAGCAGCCGCCGCTGAACACGCCGGCGGGGCCAGCCGCGCCACACGCCCCGGGTGTGACCCATCCCCCGGAACGGCCCCTCTCCTCCCCTCCTTCGGCCGCCCGCCCTGCACCCCCCTTTTCCGGCCTCTTGCGCTCGCTGCACAACTCGCTACCACGGTGCCCCCGCTGAGTCAGCTCTTCCGCCAGCGCAGTTCCTCTGCCCAGCCGCGACCCCCCAAAAGTGCCTTGGCATGGGTCTCCACGCACCCCACCCCAGGGCCCCACCCGCACCCCACCCCAGGGCCGAAGAGGCAACCGCGGGCAACCACGGGCAACCGAGGCGGACCCCCGGGCGAGTCCACGGGTTGCTGCAGGCGGTGGCCCGGGCAAGGGCAAGGCGGGGGCGGGCCAGCCTCCTCCTCTTTCTGCCTCTTCCTCCTCCGCCTCCTCTTCCTCCCCCGCCTCCTCCTCCTCCTCCTCCACTTCTTCCTCCTCCTCCTCCTCCTCCTCCTCTCCTCCTCCTCCTCCCCTCCTCCTCCTCCTCCGCCTCCTCCTCCTCCTCCTCCTCACCCCCCGCACCCCCCCCCCCATGGCCGAGGGTATCCGCATCACCGCCGCCCGCCGAGGCCCCCGAAGCTCGATCTTGCGCAGGCGGCGGTCGCGGGCAAGTCCCCGCCTCGGATGGGGCTCCCCGGGGAGAGGGTGGAGGGAGGGAGGCACCCGCGCGGGAGGAGGAGGAGGAGGAGGAGGAGGAGGAGGAGAAGGAGGAGAAGGAGGAGGAGGAGGAGGAGGAGGAGGAGGAGGAGGAGAAGGAGGAGGAGGACGAGGAAGAGGAGGAGGACGAGGAAGAGGAGGAGGAGGAGGAAGAGGATGATGATGATGAGGAGGAGGAGGAGGAGGAGGAGGAGGAGCAGCAGCAGCAGCAGGAGCAGCAGAAGACGGAGCAGCAGCAGCAGCAGCAGGAGCAGCAGCAGCAGCAGCAGCACAGCAGAAGCAGCACAAGCAAAATAATAATGCGACGCGACCGGGCTACCATCCTTCCTCTGGCTGCTGGCGCGGCCTTGCCAGTCAGCCCCTTCATGTGGTTTTCGACGCTGGCCAACTCCTTGTCTGCGCCCTCGACCGACTTCACGGCCTCCTTGGCCTGGCGGAACGAGTCTCGGGAGAGGAGGGGGAGACGGCACGACCTTTCCTGGCTGGCCAATCAAGCCGACAAGCATACGCGCCGATGGGTGAATACAAGCACTTCTGAATATCTTGACCCGACTCATCCTCATCCTCCTCCCCCTTCCGACTCCTTTCCCCCCCCCCCACAAGAGACGTGTGCCTGATCTTCTGCTGGCCAGAACAGGGCCAAGATCGGTTACAAGCTCCTTCGGCGCATGATACCGAACAGCTCTTCGAGCCGAGTCATGCTGTGGCACCGAGGACGGAGGAGGAGGAGGAGGAGGAAAGGGAGCTGGAGGAACAAGAGAACCAGTAGGAGCAGCAGAAGGGGCAGGAGGAGTCGACGCCTCACCTCCGACGAACGCCCGGATCCTGACCCGAGCGCAAGCAGCAGCGATGGAGCAGCCGCGACGGGGTTGCCCAGGTCATCCACGGCCTCCCCTGCCAGTTTGGGTGTTATTTTCGGATTTACTGTGGCGTTACGGCACGATTCTGGATCGTCAAGACGCAACTGTAAGGGTGATTCGCCGCGCTGAAGTCCCAGGAATGGCGTGCTGGCACAATTCAAGATTTTCAAATGGTTGTTCTCCAACGGGGCATTTCATTCAATGAGCATGAACCCTTGTAGCGGCCGATGGGAGCTTGGAGGGTGTTTTGCAATATCGTTGATGAGTCTTGGGCTTACACTGGTCCTCCTCCTCCTCGTCCTCGTCCTTTTCCTCTTCCTCCTGCTCCTCCATCCCTATTCCTGATGCTTAACTCCTCCCTGTCGCGCCCCGACGCAAATTGAAAGGGCGGGCCGGGCATTTCGCCTGAGCCTTCCTCGCCATTTCCTGAAGCTCGAAACCTGCAACAGCTTCACAGATGGAGGGCGGCTGGTCTTCAAAACGTGGCCCCCGTCCTAGCGCCGCGCACGCTCGCATCAAACACTAGCAAGAGAGCTTCACGATGGGAGGGCGGGTCGTGTTCCAGACGTGGCCTCTCGCCCGAGCGCCGCGCACACCTGTCCGTAAAAGACCGCAGAAGCTTCACGGATGGAGGGTTGGCCGCTTGCAGAATGCGGCCCTCGCCCGAGCGCCGCGCACGTTCGATCTGGAAGGCTGCAAGCACTGCGCGGGGGGAGGGCGGGCCGCGTTCAGAGTGTGGCTCGCGCCTGAGCGCCGCACGCACTCGTCCCACAAAGAAAAGCAGGATCCCTCGTCTTAGAAAAGATGATACAGGAGCTTCACGGATGGAGGGCGGTCCGTTTTCAGCATGTGGCTCTCGCCTCGGTGCCGCGCACATTCGGTCTGGAGCTTGCAGGGGCTCTACGGATGGAGGGCGGCTCCTTTTCAAACTGTGGCTCTCGCCTGGGCGTCGCGCACATTCGTCTGAAGAGTTTGCACCAATTCCAAGGGTTCCCATGGTTGACCGAACTATGTCTTTACCCCACCCCAGTAGTGGAAACGAACGTTCGGCGACCCCATTGGCAGATTCTCTCCCCGCAACACCGCCGCACAACAACGACGACGACGACGAGGTGAAGGAGGAGGTTGTGAGCAACGCCTTCGGCGAAGAATGTGTTGATCTGTATTGGATTCCTGTTACGGACGTGTTCAAAATCCGTTTGTCGTGCAGGGTCGCTCAGGGAGCATTTCCTCCCTGGGAGAAGGAATCCCCGAATCTGGTCCAGCCCGCCCAAAGTTAGAGGGAAAATAATCTCCGCCGCGACAACCACAACGACTACGACTACGACTACGATTACGACTACGATTACGATTACGACTACAACCACGCATACAATCACGACTACAACCACGAACACAAGCACGAGTGCAACCACAATCGCTGATCCCGATTGCAGTCCTCATGAGAGGATGCTCATACATCTTCTTGCGTGTAGGGTATCTCGCAGTGGATTATTCTCTGAGGGAACGAACCCTGAACATTCCCCAGCCCGCCCAACAACAGAGGGAAAATACTCTCCGCCGCGACGACGACGACGATTACAACTACGACCACGACTGCAATCACAACAAATCTTACGACTACGACTGCAGCTACGACTACGAGTACGACTCCTCCTCCTCCTCCTCTTTCTCCTCCTTCTACTCCGCCTCCTCTTCATCGTCGTCCTCCTCCTCCTCCTCATCCTCCTCCTCCTCCTCCTCCTCCCCCTGCTCCTTAGGAATGGGACGAGGAGGAGCAGGAGGAGGACGAGGACCAGTGCAAACCCAAGAACCATTAATAATGTTGAAGCAGGAGGAGAAGGGGGGCGGAGGAAGAGGAGGAGGAGGTGGAGGAGGACAACGACAACGAGCAGGTGGAGGAGGAACCAGCTTTATTCACCGCCGAGAGAATTAAAAGGGAGGGCAAATCGAATGACCTCCAGATGTTCACGTCCTAGACACCGTGTTTTGTCACGATGTCGGAATGTCAGGGCGCACCAGTCACGTTGCCTCACGGTGTTGAAGTCCCAGGAATGGTGTTCTGGCACGATTCAGGATCGTCCAGGCGCAGCAGAAATTGTAGTTCGCTGCATTGAAGTCCCAGGAAGAGTGTGCTGGCACAGTTCGGGATATTCAAGCGGTTGTCTTCCAACGAGGATTTCCCTCGATGAACATGGATTCTTGCATGGGGCGTGTGAAGAGACGGGTTACCACCATATCGTTGGTGAATATTGGGTGTGCACTGGTGTTCCTCCTCCTCCTCCTCTTCCTCCTCCGTTCATGTGCCTTATTCAGAACTCCTCCCTGTTGCCCCCCCCCCAGGGGCAGGTCGAAAGGGTTGGCCGGGCGTTTCGCCTGAGACATCCACACGACGCATGCCCCGGTAGCTTAAACCTTAACAACAGTTTAGCAACTGGAGGGTGGGTCGATTTCAAAACGCGGCTCTCACCTCAGCGCCGAGCGCATTCGTGTTGTAACTTTGATGGGCCTTCATTGATTGAGGGCGGGTCGTTTTGAACATGTGGCTCTCGTCTTAGCGCCGCGCAGATTCGTCTTCATGCACTGAAAGAGTTTCGCGATTGAGAGCGGGTCGTTTGGGAAATGTGGCCCTCGCCTCAACGCCGCGCACACTCCTTCTCAACATTAGCAAGAGCTTCACGGATTGAGGGCGGGTTGTTTTGGAACTATGCCTGTCGCCTCAACGCCGCGCACCGTCGTGCTTACATGTTGAAACAGCTTCACATATTGAGGGGCGGCTCATTTTCAAATCGACGTAGCGCCGCGGACACTCGTTTTACACAACTACAATAGTACCACGGGCTTCCGCGGTTAACCTACCAGAAACGATGTTTGGAGCAGTCCAGGACTGCCAGGGAACAGCAGTTAAGCGGATTCGCGGTGCTGAAGTCTCAGGAATGTGGCGTTCTGGCACGATTCTGGGTCGTCAAAGCGCCACGGTCCGTTGCAGAGTCGTGGCGTTGGCGTCCCGAGAATGCTGTATTGTGGCACGCTTCCGGGTATTCAAAAGGGTTGTCTCCCAACGGGGCATTTCCTTCGGTGGAAGTGAACCACTGCAGGAGCCTGTGAAGAGGGAGCTTTCGGGGAGGATGCATCCCAGCATCGTCAAGGAGCATTGGATCTACACTGGTCCTCCTTCTCCTCCTCCTCCGTCTGCTCCTCCTCCTACTCCACCTACTCCTCCTCCTACTCCTCCTCCTACTCCTCCTCCTCCTTCTCCTCCTCCTACAGCGTGTCAGCGTCGCCATCGCAGCCTTCCACGACCTCGACGCCAACGGCATGGCATGGAGCTGGACACGGCGCTCTGGGGACCACCCCCAGGCGAGCGGCAGACTGTGGTACGGGGCGAGCTGCTCGCCCTTCTCCTCGCCTTGCAGGTCTCCGACCTTGACGTCATCTACGCGACGGATTGCGAGGGCGTTTACCTGAACGTCTACACCGTCCATCTTCACCGACCCATCGGCCCCGACGCCGATCTCTGGTATCGAGCTGGCAAGTTGCTCGGAAAAAGCGAGGGAGATGTCACAGTACCACTTGTTCTCTCTTACCAGGGGGCCGAAGACATTGCGAGAGGGCGAGCCAATCGATCGCTTACATACTGCAGCACAGTCGTTGATGAGTTGGCCCACGTGGCCGCCGACGAACACCGAGTAGCCAGGACGATCAGACAGCAAATTGACCTGATTGATAATAAAGCATACCTAGTTCGCATGTGCCGATTAAGGTCCACCCTAGAAGCACTCGAATTCGAACGAGCCCACGAAATAGCCGACAGAGGAGCCCAAGTAGGTAGGAGACAGACTAGGCGAGACAGGGCCCAGCCTGCCCGACCCACAGCTCCCGCCATGTGCGCCGCGTTTGCCTCCACCCAAAAGCTGGACGAATCAGGCCGCAAATGCACAATGCGTCAAAGGTCAGCCACACAAGCTACCCGTGTAGAATGGTATACACCAGAATAGATTAACCTCATCAATGTGGCACTTGTATGAGGCCCCCCTGAGCATGCAGGTACACGTAGCAGAGGGGAGGATTCATTAACCCATCGTCCGAGGTTCCACGCGAGGCTGGGGATTTGGTTATGTTCGATGTGTGGCACATGTGCCTCCCATCAAATTGGGAAGCTCGCGGCCACCTGTGAACCCCCGACAGCCACAGGGCGTGAGTATTTACGGCATATTAATGTGGGGCTCTGGCCCAAAGTCCTCAGCAAGGCTGAGCGAGCCCAGAGGAAGCGCCCACAGTAGGTGCTGGTGCATTTCATTCATATCGCTACGCGATCAGGCAGAGACTCCAGAGTCTCCTCCTCCTCCTCCTCCTCCTCCTCCTCCTTCTTCTCCTCCTCCTCCTCCTCCCCCTCCTGCTCCCCCTCGCTCGTCCATTCCCCCGCTTCCCCCTCCCCCCCTCTCCCTGGCTTCCTGGATCCTCACACCTCCTCCTCCTCACCCCGAGTGGCGGGGCGCCTCCTCCTCCTCCTCCTACTCCTGCTCCCCCTCCTTTTCCTCCTCCTCCCCCTCCTGCCTCCTCACCTTCCTCCTCCCCCCTCCCCCTCCTCCTCCCACCTCCCTCCCTCCTCCTCCTCCTCCTCCTCCTCCTCCCCTCCTCTCTCCTCCTCCTTCCTCCTCCCTCCTCTCCTCCTCCCTCCTCCTCCTCCTCCTCCCTCCTCCTCCTCCTCCTCCTCCCCCTCCCCCTCCTCCTTCTCCCCCTCCTCCTGCCCCCCGTCCTCCTCGTCCCCCTCGCCCTCCCCTGCTGGCGGGCAGCCTTCTCCTTCACTTCGTCCCGGAGCGCCTTCACCTGCCCCGACGAGGAGGCAAGGAGAGGGAGGGAGAGAGTGAGAGTGAGACAACAAAAACAAAGAGAGAGGAGCAGAGTGAGAGAGGCAGAGGCAGAAAGAGAGCGAGAGAGAGAGAGAAATAACAAAAACAAGGTAACGAGAGAGAGAGAGAGAGACGGTGAGAGCAACGGACAAAACAGACATACTTACAAATAGCAGCGACGACAGCAGGCTGCGCGGATGAACGGAATACGAAATATGGCGGCACGAGCAGGGCGGAGCACGCGCACGAACTCTTGATCTCTCGTACCAGGAACAAGCACGAATGCCATGAAGGGTGGGAGCACGATGCTTGAATCGGAATCCACAGCAAGCAACCCGTAGCAGGCGGGCGAGGGGGAGAGCGAAGGAATGGCGTGAGACGGAGCAGGCGAAGGTGGAGCACGGCAACTCCAGGTTGCTGTAACAAACATGCGCTTCCTAACTGAACGTGCGTCAGCACGTGTGGCATCCCAGCCAGATGGCCCCTCGAGCCCGTGAGGCCCTCCAGGAGGCCCCGAGAGGCCTCCGAGACGCCCCCAAGAAGCCCCCCCCGGAGACCCCACGAGGCCCCAAAGAGCCTCCCAGATGCCCCCAAGAGTTCTCCAAGAGGCTCCAGAGAAGCACCCCAAGAGACCCTCGCACTCATCCAACTGGCCATCGCTCGGACGTCCATTCCCTGTGTTTTTTGTTCCATTTCGCCAAATGATCAAGGATGCTCCTCGATGGCCGTCGCCGAGGAAAAAACGCACACGTCCGAGCGATGCCAAGTTAATCCCCCCCCTTTATCCCCCCACGGAGGCCTCCGCCATTCCGCCGCCCGGCTGCGCCAATGACCGCCCAGCTGCGCCAGTGAACTGTTTCGGGCCCCAGGACGGCTTCCAAGACGGCTTGCAAGACGACCTCCTTTGGACGCCGCTTCTGGGCGCGCTCCGGGGTCACTTTGGGCAGATTCGGGGCCCACCTTGGGCCCCCAAACGGACCCCAAAACAGCCCAGAACCGGCCCCGTTATGACCGGAAGACGGGCGCAGCTTCTCCCGTCTGCGGCCCCCATGTGAGCCCCCTCCGGCGAGAACTGGAGTGGGCGGGCGGCGAACGCGAAGCGTCTTGAATAAAAGAAAGTCAGTACGTGAGAGGCGTCAAAGCTGCTCGTCCCACAGCAGTTGGCGCTGCAGGTGGAAAACTCGCTCGGCCCTCGACCAGCCCTGAAACTGGGGCTGCCAGCGAGGGGGAGGAGGAGGGGGAGCAGGAGGAGGAGGAGGAGGAGGAGGAGGAGGAGGAGGAGGAGAAGAGGAGGAGGAGGAGGAGGAGGAGGAGGCGGAGGAGGAGGAGGAGGCTCGCCGTGGCCGCACACTTCTCGGCCAGCGGCCGCCAAACTTGCGCAACAGCAGGCCCCGCCTGCCTCGAGCACGTGCTCCGGCGGTGCGGCACGACCCTCCGAGCCCCACTGCTCCGACCCCAATCCGGGAGGCCCCGGTCATGGCCCCGCGGTGAGGGCTGCCCGCGGAGACGGCGGCGCCCGGAGGGGGAGGGGGAGAGAGGCGGAGGGACCGACAGGGAGGACGGGGTCACGTCCAGGGCTGTCTGCTTCCAGCTCCCCCCCGCCCTCCCCCCAATCCTGGCCTCCGTCCCCTCCCTCCGCCACCCCTCGTGCCCACGCCTCGGACGTTCTCGGGCGCTGCGAGTGGGGCGAGGCCCACGTCGCGTCCTCTCGCCAGGCTGCCTGCCCGGCCCCTCGCAGTCGTCATCGTCGACCCCCTCGCCCCTGAGAGGGAACGCTCGAGGAGGACTGGCTCAGGAGGGACACGTCGTCGACCGTCGTCTAAGCCTCCTCCTCCTCCTCCTCCTCCCTCTCCTCCTCCTCCTCCTCCTCCTCCACCTTACTCATCCTCCCCCTCCTCCTCCTCCTCCTCCTCCTCCTCCTCCTCCTCCTCCTCCTCCTCCTCCTCCTCCTCCTCTTCACCACGCTATTGGACATACTAGCTCCAGGTCGTGACCCAGTCTATAAGTTGCCGAAATAATGTTTACATGTATGGATTCGGACTTGGCTCTCTCAACCGAAGTGTGCGGGCAGGGGTCACCAGGACGAGGGCCAGCATCGTGCAAGAATTTCGGGAGCAACAGCAGCGACGTAGCCGACACGTTCGCGGACCTCAGAAAGCGGTGGAGGCGTAACCCATGCATGAGGGATGGAGCCCTGAGGGGCCCGCTGACTGGCAAGCTCCTGATGACGGTACAGGTCTCCAGCACTGTTGGCAGTTCAACCCCGAGCTGGTCACAGGCTTCGAGGCTGTCAATATCCCTTCCTCCTTCTTGCAGGAGTACGAGAGCACTGTCATGCGCAGGATGTGGCGACAAGCCGCCGAGCATTACGACGGAAGGGGAATGGAGGATGGAGTGTGTAATGTGTCTCTTCGTGACGCACTTCGCCAGCTCGAGGCTGGTCCAGACGGGAGGCGACTTTCAGGCCGTCTCCTCTCAGCAGCAGTTGGGCCGGCTTGGCCACGTGAGAGAAGATCGGCGCAATCGAAGCAAGCTACATCCACGGTGTATGCTAGCTGTCGGCCACAGCCTGAGAGTTCGTTCCACCGAGTTCGGGCCTGCTCGAAGTGCAAGGACCACAAGATATGCGAGCAGTCTGACCAGCATGGGGGCCCAAAGAATATACACCACCACCACGTCGATTCCTCCTCTCTCCTCGTTCCAGTGAGAGGGAGGTGGAGAGGGAGGTGGTGGTGGTGTATATTTGTGGGCCCCCCACAGCATGCCCCTCGTGCACACGGCCAGCATGAGGTCGGGTCTGGTTTGCGGATGCGAGGCCCGTTGCCTCTGTCTTCGGTTGCCGTCCCTGCACCTCCGCAAGCGGCCAGCTGGGCTTGCCGAGGCGTCGAGGCGCTGGAGGATGACTGCTTCGGGAAGGGCTCTGAGCCGGCCCTTCCTGCTCGGCGACGCGAAGGGAGGCGAAGACAGTAGTGATCTCAGGCTGCGCCGAGTAGGGTGCGGAATCGCCAAGTATTCTGAGCTGTCCTTGAACATGCAGGTAGAAGCCTCTGTCTAGGGGGGGGACCCCCATGGACCCATCAGAGCGTGCCGAGCGGGGAACGGTTCACCTTCCTCACAGCACGTGCAGGTTCCGGTGAAGTGGTAGTCGATACCACAGATAACTCAGGCGCTTGTTCAGGCTGGAATTGTAGTCGAGCATTTACCCCAGAGGTTCACCTTCCTCACAGCACGTGCAGGTTCCGGTGAAGTGGTAGTCGATACCACAGATAACTCAGGCGCTTGTTCAGGCTGGAATTGTAGTCGAGCGTTTACCCCAGAGGGTGAGAACGCGGATTTGTGGATGCAAATCGGGCAGGTCCTTCATAACAAACCTAGCTTACAGTGCAATGTTGTTTTCGCTCACTTCCAGCAAGAGGCGTGCGATGTCCTTCAGGGCAGGTCACCTCTGTGTTGGGCGATCGGCAGCGCTGCAGCCGATGAATTAGCAGAGGCTGCCACCAGTGCTGCCCGCATGCCCGCCTTTGATCGCGCCAGAGCTTTCCAGAACGAGAAGATGGCGCATCATGTCCATCTTCGAGTCCTCTTCAGCACTTTATGAGAAATGAAAAAAACGCCCCTACCCTGGGTTACAAGTGCGTGGTCAGTAAACCTCCTGGGAGCTCCCCCAGGCCAGAGAGCCGCCAGGACGCCGCGCGGCACGCGTGATACGCAGGGTTTACCCTGTCAGCCCACAGGAGGTTCAGCGCACAGCGCCTCATAAACCAGGGTAGGGGCGTTTTTTACGCCCTTGACTTTAGAAGCTCTGAAACCGGTGCAAGCCTTAGCCGCCGAGGAGCCCCGAGGAGCCCGTGTCAGGCACCCTGCTCCCGGGCCCCCTGCTCCCTCGGTCTGTACCGAATGTGCTTCCCAGCACGCGTGGTCTGACAACGGTCTGCCCTGCACCAGTTGTGAGACCACTACCACTAGAGCATCTAAAGCTGCGTGCTTGGGATCCCCGTGCTTTGACCTGAGGACAATCGATGGCATAATCGTCAGGCCGCCCTCCGGTTGCAGGGTGCACATCTGTGGGGGCTGGGCTGAAAATACCCATTCTTTCAACTCTCATGCTGGGCTGGATGTGGGAGCTACGCAGCACAGCAGCTGCTCCAGCTCGCGAAGCCAAATCCACTGCGAGCCGAGGGTAATCGTAAAGAGTATATCATGAATATTGAACGGGGGGTCTGGCCTAAAGCCTACAGCAAAGCTGAGAAAGCCAGGATGCGGCACGTTCAATGGAAGGCATAAATAACTAACACAGTCCCAATAAACGTATCTCCGTAACTCTAACTCCTTCCCCTCCCCCTTCCCCTCCTCTCAGCCTCTCCCCCCTTCCTCCCCCTCCCCCTCCCCCTCCCCCTCCTCCTCCCTCCTCCTCCTCTCTCCTCCTCCTCCTCCTCTCCTCCTCCTCCTCCTCCCTTCCCTCCTCCTCAATCCTCCCCCTCCTCCTCTCCTCCTCTTCCCCTCCTGCTTCTCGCCCTTCCCCCTCCTGATCTCCCTCCTCCGCCTCCTCCTCCCTCTCATCTTCTCCTCCTCCTCTGCGTATTCCTCTCCTCCTCTGCATCCCTCCTCCTCCTCTTTCCATCTACCTCTCCTCCTCCTCCTCCTCCTCCTCCTCTCCTCCTCGCCTTCCCGCTCCCCCTCCTCTCTCCTCCTTCCTCCTCCTCCGTCTCCTCCTCCTCCTCCTCCTCCTCCTCCTCCTCCTCCTCCTCCTCCTCCTCCTCCATTCCTTCTCGTTATAGATAACTCCTCTCTGTCGCACCCCGAGGCAAGTTTTTAGGGCGGGCCGAGCGTTTCGCCTGAGACCTCCTCACCATTTATGACTCTGAAGCTTAGAAAGTGACGTCAGCTTCGCAGATGGAGGGCGGGAGGTTTCCAAATGTGGCTCTCGCCTTAGCGCCTCGCACATTCGCTTTAAGTGCTTGCAAGAGCTTCATTGATTGAGGGCGGGTCGTTTTCAACATGTGGCTCTCGCCTTGGCGCCGTGCACATTCGTTCTCAACATTTGCCAGAGCTTCACACAGATGGAGGGTGGGTCGTTTTCAACATGTGGCTCTCGCCTGAGCGCCGGGCACATTCGTTTGAACATGTGCAAGAGCTTCACACATACGGAGGGTGGGTCGTTTTCAACATGTGGCTTTCGCCTTAGCGCCGCGCACATTCGTTCTCAACAGTTGCAAGAGCGTCGCGGATTGAGGGCGGGTCGTGTTCGAAATGTGGCGCTCGCCTTAGCGCCGCGCGCAATCGTTTTCTACATTTGCAAGAGCTTCACGGATCAATCAAGGGCGGCCCCTTTTCATCATGTGGCTCTCGCCTTAGCGCCGGGCACATTCGTTTTTCAACATATTCTCATGAGCACCGTACCAGAAATTGTGGTTTGGAAGGATTCCGGATTATGCGGGTTCAACAGTTGTGTTGATTCGCGGTGCTGAAATTCCACCAATAGCGCTCTGGCGCGATTCTGGGTCGTCAAGACGCAGCAGTCAGGTTGATACGTAGCGTTGAGATCCCGAGACAAACGTTCTGGCGTGCTTCAGGATCTTCAAACGGTTGCCTTCCAACGAGGCAGTTCCCCGAATGGAGATGAATCGTTCTGGGGGCCTATGACGAGGGAGCTTGGAGGGAGGGTTAATTACAACATCGTTGATGACTCTTGGATTTACACTGGTCCTCCTCTTCCTCCTCCTCCCCCTCCTCCTCCCCCTCCCCCTCCCCCTCCTCCTCCTCCTCCTCATCTTCCTCCTCTTCCTCCTCCTGCTCCTCTTCCTCCTCTTCCTCCTCTTCCTCCTCTTCCTCTTCCTCCTCCTCCTCCTCCTCCTCCTCCTCCTCCCTCCTCCTCCTCCTCCACCTCTCTCCTCCTCCCTCCTCCTACCGCCTCCCTCCTCCTCCTACTCCTCCTTCCGCCTCCGGCCTCCTCCTTCCTCCTCCTCCTCTTTACTCCTCCTCCTCCTGCTCGCTCTCCTCCTCCTCCTTTCCCTCTCCTCCTCCTACTCCTCCTCCTCCTCCTCCTCCTCCCTCCTCCTCCTCTCTTCTCCTCCTCCTCCTCCTCCTCCTCCTCCGCTCCTCATCCTGCTCCTCCATCCTCCTCCTCCTCCTCCTCCTCCTCCTCCTCCTCCTCCTCCTACCTCCTCCTCCTCCTCCCCTCCTCCCGCCTCCCCCTCCTCCTCCCCCTCCCCCCCCCTCCCCTCCTCCTCCCCCCTCCTCCTCCTCCTCCTCCCCTCCTCCCTCACTCCTCTCCTCCTCCTCTCCTCCTCCTCCTCCTCTTCATCCTCCTCCTCCTCCTCCTCCTCCTCCTCCTCCCTCCTCCTCCTCCTCCTCCTACTCCTCCTCCTCCTCCTCCTGCAATTGCCCGAGGAAATGATGCAGTATCGGCAGGATTTTTGGAGCGCGTTTTGGACTGCTCCTTGGGAGCAGCGTGAGGCCCTCTCGGGAGTTTTGGATGTGGTTCGCCGTATGGCTCTGGCGGCCGTTGGTGATCTCGAGCCGTTGACCCCCTGTGCGGTGTCCAGAGCTGCGCGGATGTTCAAGGCTGACACTGCTGTGGGCATTGATTGTTGGCCTCCGCGGATTTTGGCGTCCCTCCCTGGGGCTGCTGTTGGGGCCTACGCGGATCTCCTCAATCAGTGCGAAGCTTGTATGATGTGGCCCACGCAGGTGATGATGGGTATCATCGCTCTGTTACCTAAGGCGGCTGATGCGGAGCGCCCTGTTTGCAAATGCCCGTCGTTGTATAGGGTCTATTGTCGTGCGCGAGGCCGTGACATTGATGAGTGGTCTCGGGAGCGTGAAAACTTTTGGGATACCGCGGTTAGGGGCTCTTCGGCGTTGCAGGCCGCGTTGCTGCGAGAGATCGGCCATGAGACTGCTAGATATCTTGGGGAGCTTTCGGTTGGGCTGTATTGGGACCTCAGTAAGTTTTTTGATACGGTGGACCCTCTCCGCCTGGCTGGATTCGCCTTGCAGATGTCTTATCCCGTTCATTTGCTGTATTTAGGTATCTTGATGCATGAGGCCCCGCGTATTTTGGAGGTCAACGGCTTCGTGTCCGACGTGATGCCCACTGGTCGTGGGGTGCTTCCTGGGTGTGTGCAATCTATGCCTTGGGTTAAAATCTACTTGTATGATCTGTTGGATTTCGCACACGCCCAGTATTTTCCTGTTGTCACTCTGGCGTACGTCGATGACATTACCCAGACGCAGCAGGGTTCTTGGAGTGAGATTGTCTCGCGCATCGTGCCAGCCGCAGTTCATTTGTGTCATCAGCTTGAGCAAGCTGGCACTACTATTTCCAGTAAGAGTACTTTCGTGTGTTCAGATCAAGCTTTGCAAGAACATCTTGAGGGTTGTTTCCGCGCTGCACAGCTTCCTATTCGTGTTGGGGAAGCGGTGCGCGACCTGGGGGTCATGACTACTGCAGGGCGTCGACGTTGTGTGAGTAAGTTGAGACAGCGACGTGCCGTTGCGTATAAGAACACTGCGAAAGTGAGGTGTCTGACTCGTTTAGTCGGCAGAGCTAGGAAGCTCTATAAGCCTGCGGTGTTGGCGGTTGGATCCTGGGGCCATGAAGTTTTGGGTCTTTCGCCGTCGCAGGTCCAAAGCATGAGGAGTCAGGCCGCTACGTGTTCTGGTTGGTGGAGTCCCGGGTCCTGTACGACTACCGTTCTGAGTTTGGTTAGCCCTGATAAGGATGACCCCAGGTTTAGGTTGCGGTACGAACAACTCAATGCCTTTGCGTCAGCGTGGAGTGGGATGGAACATAAACAACGTATGCGTGTGGCCCGTGTGTGGAAGCAGGTGTTGGCTAAATTTGAGTGCACTCAGTACCGCTGGCAAGTCGTGCGAGGTCCGATTGCGGCTACGCTTGCGGTGCTACTTGATTTGCGATGGGATCCTGTTTCTCCAGTCTGCTGGCGTGTTGGTACAGTTACATTGCGGGTGACGGATGCAGATTTCCCTGCCCATCTTTGGGACCTTTTGTTTGATGCATGCCAGTCGCTTTCGTGGCAAGCGGCAGCGGGTCATTATATGGGTACAGGGGTGGCAGGAGGAGTTGATTTTACTGTGTTGTATCGTATGTTACGTCATCAGGAAAGGAATGGTGAGGCGGAGGCTGCAGGAATGGTACGTAATCTTGTCGCTGGTGGCTACTGGACGGAGTCCAGACTTTACGATGCGGGATACCGCTCGAGTTCAGGTGGAACCTGTACACGTTGCGGGGCCTCAGCAGAGACCCCTTTCCATCGCTTTTGGGACTGCTCCTGGAATCGGCTTGTGCCTGATGCGGTCTTGGATCGCACCGATTGTTTGCGCGATCGGGTTTTAGCGGAGCCTGAGCTTTCGTGTTTGTGGTTTCGAGGCTTGGTCCCGAAGGCTCTCACGTGTGGCCATTTGCCTCCGCCTGTTTCGCAGGTGTGGGAGTGGGGCCGACTGATCGGAGGAGGTGTGATCGATGGAGGAGTGTGGGGAATATATGGATCTGGGGGGAAGTTCACTAAGGACTGGCGGCTTCGCCGCTGTGACTGGGCGTGTGTCCACTTAGGTTCATCTGGCCTCTTCGACTCCCTCCTCATGGGCACCCTCCCTACCAAGAAGCAGTCCTCTCCTCGTGCGGAGTTGTTTGCTCTCATTATGCTGGCACGTCGTACTACGGGGCATTGTCGTGTGTACTGTGATTATTTGCGGGTAGTTCAAGGGTCACGTCGCCCATTATGTGACAAACGTGGGTCTTCGATGTTGGATCTTTGGGTGCAATTTCATGATGGTATGTTCGCTAGAGGGGGATCTATCCAAGTGTTGTGGACGAAATCGCATTCGACCCAGGCCCAACGCCAAAATATGTTTATGAGTGATGTAGAAGTGTATTTGAACAAGGCTGCTGATTTCTTTGCCGATGCTGCTGCTGACAGGGCCCAGATCCCCGAGGATTTAGTTGACCGAACCCGTCGGGCCGACAAACTTGCGTTTGATGTGTTGTCGCGGTTGTTGGCGGTCCAGCGTGAGGTGCTTTTCTCGGGAGGCCGTGAGACTTCGGAACGGGTTCCTAGGCGGCAGCGCGGACAGCAGACCAGTTGCGCTGTGAGGTTGTGTCGCTTGCGCGATAGTGGTCACTCTCCTGAGGTGCGTTTGGCGTCTCTCAAGTGTTTTCGATGTGCGCGGGGCTTCCCTTTGAAAGGCAAGCTGGCGGATTTTTGGCCTGATCCCTGCAAGCCTCGCTGTGAACTGCAGCAGCGGATTCAGTGTCTTCCTCCTCGCGTCGCCCAGGCCTCAGGGGTGGAAGATCCGCCGCCTGATGATCTGGCTGCTGTTCAGGGGTGTGGAACACCCCTGGACCACCCAATGTCGGACTTTTGTTCGCCCACGCATCAGTTGGCCGTGTTTCGAGGGGTTTTGTATTGCGAGGTATGTGGTGGTTTTTGCACTGTGAACCCCCCTCGCATTCTGAGCAGGGCTTGTGATCGGCCCTCGTCCACTGGGAAGGAGGTTTTGTCGAGGATCTCCCGCGGGCTTCCCCCGAAGTCGGGCACCCGTTTCCCTGATGTGTGAGTTGGTGTTTAAGCGACCTCCCTAGAGGAGGATGACGCTTCAGATAGAATTAGAATTAGAATTCACCTCCTCCTCCTCCTCCTGGTCCTGGTCCTGGTCA